>JABWIB010006190.1:0-10270 GCA_016617825.1 Platyplectrum ornatum
TCATGACCTGTGTTTTCATTCTGTATATGTCTACATGATTTGTATAATCTTGTACACGGAAGCCTATAAACCCTCTAACCCACTATACATGAGGACACAGTAGATTTAGTTTACGTTCTAAACTAGGGCTCAAAGTGGGGGGGTATACGGGGGTATGCCATACCAGCACTTCTCCCACCGATGTAATGAAAAAGCTCAATTGACTTCCATTATTTTCTGTGTTTCCATACCGCCACTTCTGGATGTCCATATCCCCACTTTAAAATTTTCACCTCAACCACTGTTCTAAACAGTGAAATGAGCACAATATGTGCTCCCCGCGGCTTATACTCGAGTCATTATCCTGTATGATGTCAATAATGCANCNCAGTTTTTTTTAGGTGAAATTAGGCACTTCGGGTTATACTCGGGTCAGCTTATACTCGAGTATATACNGTATACATAGTACACTATAAAACATTTAAATATGTAAAGAATTTGTGTGGGTGTCAGAGTGACAGAAGGAACATGATGGTGTTTTTCAGACCCCTTTGGTCACAGGAACTTAAGTCCGTCAGCCATTTGCCAGTCCTTTCTTTGATGTCAATTTTCTTTTCTTGATGTAATGTAATTCTGTATGACACAATATAAACAAGTATGGACTTCTACCTTACACGTGTGACATAAATTGTTTCCTGTTTCTGACCGTATTATGTTTCAATAAAAAAACACCTTGGAATTTTCACCTTTGTGTATTTTATTGGCTTGCTGGGCAGGAAACTGCTCTTTGTTATTGGCTAAGGACTGCTTTTCTTAATAAGCAGCGGTAATCCAATCATCCCCCAAAGTCACTACAAAGTCACTTTTTTNCTCAGTGCACTGACCAGCCAGTGAAAGCTGAACATACTTTTGTTCTAAACCTATAAGAGGTGATATGCAATTAGAGGCAGCGAGAAAGTAACATAAACCAGAGCGACTAAGCAACACATTGCAATACACAATGTTTACTGATTGTTTAATAGTCGTTTAAACACAGAGCAGCATTTAGTTTTGCTGAAAAGCCACCTGTATATTTCACTCATAAAATATTTTACGAGTCTAATTATGAGTAAATGTAAAAAAGAGGAAAAATCATTTATAACTAATAAAGTCAGTTTTTCACATTTTCACTTAGTTTTCCCTCTATAGGTGGGCCTTATTAAACACAATAGGGTCTACATCATGGGGAGGGTGTCTTAAATTTCATGAGCCTGTATACTAATAGGAGCTACTTAGACATATTTCCAGCCACACTATATTTTTCTCAATGAAAGACGCTTTGAAAAGTTAGTGAAATGTTAACATAAAAAGGAAGGAACATTTCTCGCACAGTGCTTTCATTGATTGGTTCAGGAAGAACGTACTTATACACTAGACTTAAGCAGGCTTGTTTACAAAACACAAGACTGTCCTATTAATTTGCCTGGGAGGCAATCATTTAGAAGAGGTTTCCTGTCACGTGAAGAAGCATATGCAGGCACATACATACAAAGGGTGAAAGGAGCGCTGCTACTACGGGCCCAGAGGAAAGGGGTGTCCACGGCACCAAGTTATCAGAGAGTGACAGCTGAAAGCAGCGCTTGGCACTGCAAGCACTGAGTGNGGATTGTAACTACATAGTGAGCAGTAAATACCATCGTAAGCTGTTATGTTAGTGCAAAGTGATATATTTGAGGAATTCAAATGCGCATTGTGATACAGGATATTTCCTAATGTCATCATGTTTACCTGACATTGAAGAGTAGAATCCTGAGATGGTTCTCATTTATGCAGTGCTGGTAATGTGTCCCCTGGCTATGTGTGCAATGAGATCCTATGAATACAGCGCAATAGTAAGATATTAACTGTGGTTGAGTATTATGTCAGTATTAAATGAAACTTGAATGTATGCATTAACTGCTATGTAAGCTATGGTCNAGTTTGTACCTGGCACTGGCAAAACCATTGACTTATAGTATTATTAATTGTTTTGAATGAATAATTAACAATTGTTGTGTCCTCTATACTAAGAGCAGTGTACTTGCAATCGCCACTTCGAATGTCCTTTTATCGAAATAGATACATACTTGCAGTTAAAAGCTAGGGAATGAAAGTTTAGGATTAGCGTTTGGGGAGGGAAGGGAGTAGACTGCAGGGAGGGGAGGGTTGAGGTTAGACGGTGGGGAGAGGAGGGTTGAGGTTAGACTGCAGGGAGGGGAGGGTTGAGGTTAGACGGTGGGGAGAGGAGGGTTGAGGTTAGACTGCAGGGAGGGGAGGGTTGAGGTTAGACTGCAGGGAGGGGAGGGTTGAGGTTAGACTGCAGGGAGGGGAGGGTTGAGGTTAGACTGCAGGGAGAGGAGGGTTGAGGTTAGACGGTGGGGAGAGGAGGGTTGGGTTTTGGCTTCAGTGAGAAGACGGTTTGGGTTGGACTGCAGGGAATGGATAGTTAGGGTTGGAGTACAGGGAAGGGAGAGATGGGTTTAGACTAGGGAAGGGGAAGATTGGGTTTAGGCTGCAGAGAATAGAGTTACGGTTAGGTTGCAAAAGAGGGGAGGGTTGGGGTTAAGATGGAGGGTAAGGTTGCGTTAGGAAAGGGTTGATGTTAGGCTGTGGGGAATTTAGGGTTAGGGTAATGGAATGGGAGGCCTATGGAAAGGATAAAAAAAAAGTTGGGGTTAGAAAAATGTAACTGTCAAATTCTCCTTCTAAGGGATTAATATTGTTCTGAATATTCAGTGTGCAAATTCTCACTAATTTCTAACTAAAAAAATAAAATGATGTATAGAACTAAACAAAGTGAAAGGAATTCTAGTATGAACTATAACGTGATCATAAGTACTGCCTTTGGGTATAAAATAGATCTGCTATTTTCGGAGAGTTTCAGGAAGGCATGTATTGGTGGCAGGAATCTGCCAGGAGAAAATGGAAAAATGATAGGAAACAANACATTCAACATATGTGTTTATATTATTCATTTCTCTGAATGNAAATGTTCAGAAATAGACAATATTCTACTTTGTGTAAGCATTAGTCTTCAGTACATCTTTATATAACATTCAATCATTTTCTCATCTGCTCTCTCTATTGGCTTGGTTATAATGGAGTACAATTNCTCATTATGGTGTTTCGAANATGAGAAAGCCTTCAAACAGTGGAAGCCAACAAAACCTCATATTTCTATTTGCTTTATTGATGATTTAACAATGTGAAAGGTGAAATTGCACTGTGCNTAATTATTAAAAGTCCTTGTAACAAAGTCCGGGGAAATGTTATTAATGTTACTGGTGGCATATACTGCGTCTTGTATCCTGCTGATGTTAGATGTTTGTGCTATTCTTAGCTCAAATCCTATACATTATGTATTAGCCTCATGGAGGATGAGATGAGGGAGAACCCAAGGAGAATGTATTGTTGAAGCCCTATGATATCTATGAATATATTGTGTACCTCATGCAGTGCATATATGCAATTCCAAATCAGTTTGTGATGAGTCTGTTAAGATTGTTTGGACTTGCCAGCCAGATTGCTGAGATGCTGTTAGCTATACTTCCCAAATGGTTACCAAAGTGACTTTATATACCTGATCATAATTTAAAGGAAAGAATCAAAATATTTTAGTATGCANATTTATTGTAACAAGCAATAATCTAATAGATCTAATAGAAAGAAAATGGCCTGACACAGTGCATTTCCAATACCAAAGGATCATCAAATCTCTATTTCCCAAACACAACCCCTATCCTAATTTCTATCCTATACCTCCACTTCCATTACCCTCCCTTCCTGCAGCCTAACCCAACCTTCCCCTTCTACGATCAGTTCCCACCCCAAAGATTAATCAGTCCCTCCCCGCTGCGATAAATCCCCTCCTAAAGCCTAACCCTAACCACCTCCTACTCCTACAATCCATACCTGTGTATGCGCATAACATTGAGGAGCAGATTGCCCTTTATATATATAGTCCCTTTATTGTATTAAGCTACATGTTTAAAATATTGTTTCCAATTCTACCTTTAAATATGTATCAAATTCTGGATCTCACTTCTATATATCTGTATACCCTTTATTATTGTGCTTGTGGTCATAAGCAAACTTGCTCATTTTTGTGTTGATTGTCCTTGTAATTGATTTGATTTTTGATCTGCAATGTGTATGACGTGATGCATTAATAAAATATATAAAAAATATGTACTAAATATGTGTTCACATTAATGTATTTGTGCCTATGTTTGTGTATAATGCTTTCAACAGCNCATTTTACCAGTCTATACACGAAACACTTGTAGGAAATAGACCTATGCACTCTGAACCTTAAACAGCATTTCACTTATGAGATTGACAGTTTATTGTGAACCTGTAGAAAAACCGTTTACAGCGCTGATAAATGGAGATCACTGCTCCATAACACCTTCCTTTCCAAACAGCTTTATTTCCCAAACAGAACAGGACACANGAGAATAGAGTGAGCACTTTTACATTTTAATCTCGGCTCCTTGGCTTCTTTCTTGCTAGATCAGCATTACATGAATCTTTGTTCTCTTTCATATATTACTTGTACGGTAGCATTTTTCTGCGTTTTACAAAGCTTCTGCTGCAGGTAACAATAATGCCCCAGTCATGGTCTTCTATTAGAAGAATGACTAATAAATATGCTTAATATTTTAATTATACATATGCACTCTCAATTCTAATTTAGTCTTCAAAGCTGTCTCTAAAGGCAGTTTACATGGCTTTATAATTTACTTCTCTTTTTGGTTTTTGTTTCTAGATGATAATTTACTCTGTTAGAAACCTCANTGGCCAATATCACTGGCCTTCAATTCAAAGTAAAAACACTAACTTTCAACTAGACACCCCAGAACTATAGTGATAGATGACCAGTGGCTATACATATCTATGGGTGCTACCTGATATAAGCCTAGGCTGCTGGAAACTGTATCATTGTCATAAAATTTCAGTCTTTTGTGTGAGAATGTAATCCCACAGCCAACAGCTCAATGATGACTGTATGAATTACAGAACTGTTTAATTGCTACATTCCCATTATGGCCAATAATTAGGCCTCTTCTTTCTGACGCTCTGCACTTGAAATACCTGACGAGACAAGGCAGGCAACTAAGGCTGCATCACCCGATGGAGATAAGTCTTNATATGCGGGGAGGAGATAGCTTAGAAGGGAATGGCTAGTATTAGACTATGGGTTGGAATGCAGCATAGAAGGGCAGGGTTAGGAATATGCTACAAGGAGGGAATGGAGCATAGAAGGAAAAGAATAGGTTTCATATATAGGGAAGGAATGGAGCATAGAAGGGGAAGTAAGGGTTAGGCTATGGGTAAGAGAACATGAAGATTGGANTTCGACTACGAGAAGTGGAGAGAATGGATCAAAAAGGAGGAAAATTAGGCTTAGGCTGCTGGAATAAAAGAGTTAGGGGGATGGAAGAGTTGGTATTGGGGAAAACCAACAGTTCTTCATTCACCGATTGCGCTCTATCTGAACCTCTTTTTTCATACTGTATGGTTTCTGGGAAAGGCCCTGCCCAAATACAGCTGTTCAGATTGAAGAAACACTTCCTTTATCAAGTTAATGCTAATAAATTCTGTATTGCCAGATTATACCANTTAAGTATATTATACCGTTTAACCTTGAAGCTGCAAGTGTATTTCAGAAAGCTTATTTTACAATTATTTTATATACTGAAATTGTATTCAACAGGAGAGCCATATGTATCCTGGNCTATCTGCTCTGTAGCAGTATTACAGCCAGTAAAATCCCACTTCCAGACAGCCTATTTTGATATATCTGAAGCAATGAATAAAATGGTCTTAGGTTTATTCTAACCAACTGCATTATGGGTGCACTATTTTGGTCTGAGACAAAAGATGTCTCTATTCCAAAACCATCTGTCATGATTTGGACTCTCATTACCATTTGTTCTGGCCTTGTTCCAATGGCCGTTATTTGTAATCTCATATTCCCATAAAAACATTGCAGTGTATATTATAGCATCGGACATATTGCCAGACAACTTGTGCTGGTTTTCCAAGTAAAATCTTAGGCTAAAACGAACAACAAATAATATCTTTTCTCGCCGTGCCTCTACCTTCTATATTCCTCATGGCTTAGTAGAAGGAAAAGATGCTCAGTGGTCTAATCTGTGTTTATGACCAGCTCGCAGTAGCCGTTATTTACTATTGTTCTNGCTGAGTTTTACAGCTTCTTGCATGCCAGGACTGGACTAAAGTCCCATAAGTCTAATATCTAAGATCAACCATTCCCTTTAGGAGAATTTAGAGTTACACAACATAAAGTGTTGCTAACGCATGAATCTAGGGAAGTATTTATAGTTACAGCAACTGCACAAAATTAAACATCACCTGAAAATAATCTTGCAGCTATATCAGAATATATAACATTGACCTACAAGTAACACTTTGTTTTCTTTTCTGCCATAATATATGTATTTTTTCATTTCCATTAAGAAGTGACTGGTTCAGGATATCAGATTTCTTCTTGCGGCAGTGATCTGTCATGTTCTTGCTTTAATTTTAGAATTAATGCAGTTGCTCTTGAAGGAAATAGTTCAGCTAATGCCAGAGGGACAAATAATTCTTCCAAATGTACAAATTGCAACATACTATATCGCTTATGGCCAGTGTAAGCCAAACTTCAGCTCGCACACATCATTAGGGAATATTTTTACATCCTGAGTTCATCTTGACATTCTCTTGCACTTAACAGCATGTGAAATTAAATACAATTACATCCACATTTCTGCAGGAACTCATAGACCTTGTGCAATGCTGGTGGACATCTGCAGCTGATCGCTCAAATAGAAAAAGCTATCTGAGTGCGTTTTAGTTAAGTTGCTTTCTTAATGTCATTTGTAACTTCTGCGCTAAATAATGTTATTTCCATACAGATATACATGGGTGCATTAATAACCACAGCGGCTCAACAGAATTCTATTCAGTCCAGTGGGCTCAAGAAGAAAAATGTGACGGCATTNAATCGCATGGCAGCACCTTTACAGATCTTATACTTATGTATGCATCTAGTAACCTACTATTAGGTGACTACTCACCTGGTACTTTCATTGAACAGCACCAGTATATATGAATGAGACGCCATTAAAGCGCCGGCTTTTCCGTGTACATCACTTGCTTGTCAATGATGTGACACAGTGTATGGCATAAGTTTGAACTGTTTCATTTATTTCCATCTTGAGCACCTTTGAATGAAACACAGCATTTTTATTATACAGCACTTAAGCTATGATTTATTAAGGCTTTGTATACAAATTGTTTGACTCATTGTATGACATTGAACTGTTTGATTTACAACAGTTCTTTCTATGTACATCTGTTAATCATTGTACTATTCATCCAATTCTTTTGGATTATGTATTAATTACAAGTAAAAATGTTTTATTGATATGTTTATGAATGTCCCACTGATGTAATTGCAAATCTCCATTGACTTCTATTATATTTTGTGCTCCCATATCACCACTTATAAATGTACATACCCCCAAATTTCCAATCCGATCACTGGTTTAAACTTTTCTTTGTAAGTGTCTGGCGCCAATATCCTACATGTACAAAGCGCTGTTATCCCCTGAGTAACACAGGAGTTCACTACCCTCTCCTGCATGCCGGCACTGCCCCTGGTGTGAGCGGATGTATGCAGGGAGAGCAGGGTCCCTTCCTATATTACCAGCCTTTATTTCCTTTGTAGATATCAGCAGATATACTGGCTTGCTCCTTCTGTTCTTTATAGATTGTGACTAACAGATTCTAATGTTTGCAAACAAAATATGAGCATGAATATTGATTGTTTTTATAGCAGACAGATCTGTAAGCCAAGGCTTCAAATCCAGCAAATTTAAATAGAAAATACATTGAGTATATGTTAGAATCTGTAAATGTCTGAACAGTCATAGATTTAGGAGGAAGGAAAGATTTGGGTTTTTGGAGGTAGGGGGGGGGGGGTTATAGAGCTATGATTATTATCAAGATAAGGACATGAGATTGGATCCAGAGGTCCTGAAGCTACTTGTGGAAGTCAGGTGGTTTTTCTGGCAGTGTGCATGGCTGTGCCAGATGTTCCAATACAGAGTCCAATGTGGCTCTCATTCGCTCACAAAGGGTACCAAATGTGTGCTAGAGGCAGGTAGTAAAGATTGATCCTTAAGGTAGGACTGGGCAGTGTAACTTCTGACAAGCCTGTCAATTAGAGGGTAGTAGTGCCTTCTCATCTTACAAGCAGACCNACAGCCCTTGTGCATATGGAGACACAACCAGTGTCTTATTTAGGGTAGTTCTGTAGCATAGAGATGGCAGTTGTACTTTTATTGTTAGCTCAGTTGATTGGTATACTATATAAAACCATTCCTAGTCTCCAGCATAAAAATGTATGTCATGACGAGGCTCAAGGAAAGGGGGTATGTTAAAACAAATGTAGGGGGTAAATGTACTACTACTTAATTTGGCGGTTGAACTAGCCATCTGGGAGCTCACTAACGACAGTGCTATTTAAACGACTGCTGTCTGATTATGTCACACTNTAACATCACCTGACAGCAATCTTAATAACAGCATTGTCGTCGGGGAGTGCTGTATTCCCAGATGGCTGTTTTTCTGTAAAGATGATCCAGGCATTTAACTGTGCGGGGCCACTAGTGGTGACAGCAGTTGTCATGTCAGTTCTACAAGCACCAGCATGGCAATACAGATGATTGGGCATGTTAATTTCTAAATGAGCAAGCCAACAGACATGGCCATCAGTGCGATCATTTAGAAACCTTCATACTTTCATTCATTTTTAATATGAGCCATTAAAATGAGGGGTATATAAGGGTAGAATAAGGAGAGATGTTTNAGTGACTGGATCACTATGGGCCAAATCCTAAATTTCGTCCACCCCTCCCCCCAACTTCTGCAAGTACACTTATGGAAGGGGGGGGGGGAAAGTGCACAGGTGCGCATACGTGCAACAAATGTTATTTCCTCAAGTGCAGGGAACAATGTTCTGTGCGCTTGCTGTTCCACCCACTGGGCCAGACCTGTCCCCTCACCCCCATTACACTAGTTGGGCAGGGGTACACATTTAAATGAATAATTTGGAGAGGGAAGGGAGAGGGTAAAATTGNGCGGACACGGAGAAGGGAGTGACAGGGGAGGTATCTAACGCACAGGTGCTTTTGATGCAGGATCCGGCCCTATATTGCATGCAATATATAAGAAAATTGCTAAATAGAAGTTGATTTCCAGAATAACCTATTAACCCACAAAGAGATTTAGGTATCTATCCTCTGTCTCACAACTGTGCCAAAGCACTGCATGCAGTCACATTAACCAAATGGAGCTCAACAAGTACGTTTCAAAACTATTTCCAGTGTCATGCAAGTTTGAATTACNAATTTAAATAAGAAAATGAATGTCACCAGAGCAGAAAAATATTTCCTGTTGTTTAAAATACCAGTACTAGCAGACGCCTTTATATGACATAACAGTGGGTTTTTTAACACCCCAGCAATTTCTGTGGTTAATTTAATAGCTAGCAAGCCCTCTCTCGTGAAGCTATTGTTCATCCTGTTCAACCTCTAAATGACTTTCGTTTTAGTAAAACATTGAGGATACAATGTGTACATTTGAATGTTTAGCTGTTTCTGCATTTTCTAGCCTTTTCTACCCATTTTCCTATACAGAACTCATTGCGCCTACTTGGCCATCTTGATAATGCCACCAATTTATATGCAGAGATTGCCAGTAATGTTTATTTCTATTATGTGAGATGTGGAATTCGCGGCCAGGGAAGATTGCCATTCANTAGATATGTTTAGGAAAGCGTTAGACAAATGTTTAGAGGTGTAGGGTATCCAGGGTTACTTGTGTTAAATAAAATTAGGGTTAGAGGAGAATCCAGGGAGAAATATAACTGGATCAGGAGGGATTGCTGGATTAATATATTTTATATAGTGAGAGACAAGTTAAACAAAAACTCTTACAGCTCTTATTATTTTAATGTCTATGTATACAACACCAAAGTGACAAAATGATATACCTTGTACCATTGGTCAAAGTGGACATTTAGAAGTGGCGGAATGCACATTTAGAATTGATTGTATGCAAACACAGAAAATAATTAGTAAGTAAATGATGATTTATCACTTTTTAATGAAACCCCCCCATACACCCCCACTTCAAGCCCTGGTGTATACAGTACATACATAAATACATGGCCGCCAACAGCCAGCCGGGACTCCTGTCC
>JABWIB010006191.1:7808-21724 GCA_016617825.1 Platyplectrum ornatum
ACATGTAACAGATTTCTGCTGTGAGGGTCATTTATCTGTTGATTGGAAAGATTATCTTTCTGGTGTATGGCCAGCTTTACTCAAGAGTGGGCAAAATCACAATGAATTGCAGGGGAGTTAAATAAAAGTCCTTATTTAATATATATGTATATTATATTGTGTTTACTGTTTGTTAATGTTCCTCAGGAGCCCCCACAGTTTAATTGCCCGTAGAACCCCACTAACCTTAATCTGGCTGTGCTCCCATGCTTAATATATGTTATTATGATAAGCGTAAGTTGCTAGAATGCTAGAATATGTACAACATAATGTAAAATAATAACCCCGATACAAGATTTCTATCAATCGGATGCCTTTGTGCTGCTGTGATAGCGATTTCATTCTGCTGAAAGGAACACACAAAATGAGTGGGAAACAAAGGTAGAATAAGAAGTACAGTAGATGGCACTGCTTGACAGGTTGATTGTTTAACTCTATTGCATTTGGAAAAAAAAAAGATTATTTGTTGGGTTTTTATGCTATTTTAAAAGACAGTAAAATGTGTTATTATGTAACGAGGAAGCGGTGCTCTGAAGGGGCGGCAGAAAGTGGGGGAAGTAAATAAAGGGATTTGCCTGTACAATAAGTAATAAAATCAGATGTTAATTACTGTATTCATAATATCTTCTAATAAAACAGCATTCCTAGTTAGCACAGTGGGTGGCCTTCCTATGAACTCTATGGAATGATTATTGCTTTATTACAGATAATAAGCGATGCTGCGCACATGTAAGGCAGAACCTTATTTCCATCCTTCTACGCAGCGCTACTGTATACGTCTTATGGCGGTGTGAGAAATGTATCAGCGGCGTGTGTGGAGATATGAGGTATCCCGCTCTAATAGCTGTCCCATAATGGTGCGGATTATTTTGTGAGAATGTCAGGAAGACTTTTTTTTGCTCGTCTCTGCGAGTTATAGGTCAAACCATTAAAACTTTTCCGCCTGTAAACAGCTCCCGCCATGCTGTTTGTGTCAGTCATTAGCAGTGACACTTGGCAGCTGGGTCCTCATTAGCAAGCCGCGCAAGAGGGACTTCCAGGGGCAGCAAAGGATTCCTCGCGCCGTCCTCCATCCTTATCCATTAACCTTTCTTAAGGTGACGCGCAGAGAAGGTGAAGTGACATAAACACACCTATCCTCTTGACCACAGAGCAAAGGTCTTTCCTTGAACGGCTCCCGGCGGGGTCCAGGTCTCTAGGAACTTGTACCGAGGGTTACTAGATTACCACAGCAGCAATAACAATGAAGAGCGTATGCAGATACTGCCCTGGCAATGTCACAGGCAATACATGAATGCCACATTAACTGCACATTGCATATTCTGTGACTTGTACAGATGAATATAATAATAATAATAATAATAATAATAAGGGCTCGAAAGTGGCATATTAACACCATGGCTGCCAGGGGGTAAACAGGTGACTTTTTCATAACGTGGAGATGGGTCATTGCTTCTGATCAAAGAAAACTAGTATCAATTACCAATCTCCAGACTCATCGTATATGTATACAGAGACTGGTAGACTGGTCAATGACAATTTATGAGGCATTACAATAGTGTATATATAGTATATATATATATATATATATATATATATAGTATCTTAGAAACATGGTTTTGGCAAAGGATCTGATAGTAGATCCAGGTGTTAAAGATGCTGACACAACCTGCAATAAAAATCTGTGGTGACATATATCAAGGTGAAAGCCCCGTCCCCCTGACTGGCAAAACCCTTGTATGTATTTACTATGAATGTACAAAAAAATGTACAGTGTAGCTCTCCTATCTTCCTGACTGTTCCCATACGTGCCACTGTGAATGGACCAATGCTGTTTAGAAAGCTCTAAAGTTACCAGAAACGTAGCATGATGGAAATGAATATGCCTAAAATAAAGGTTGGGATATATTATAATATATATATATATATATATATATATATATATATATATATATATATATATATATGCATACAATGTGATAAGCACTGTGAATGATATCTTATTTTACTATTCTCATTTCGCATTAAAAATGCAACGTGTTTCTGTCCTGCACAGGTTATCGCTGTCGCCATTCAGGCACCTTTGTATTTTTGATGTGATTCAGCTCTGTGAGGCACTTTTAGCCATGGAAAACAACAACAGGCGTACCGGATGAAAAGTCAGGACAATGCCCTTGGTCCGATATAAATCCAGATGCATATAATAATGCTGCACCACACTGCTTTGTGTCTACGCTGTGCTGTGGAATATGCTTCTGGTGACAAAGAATAAGATTCTGCCGCTTATATGGAAACGTTATGTATTGCAGCGAAGACACCGAGAGAAATAAATCCGGCAGAAGTCACATATACTGCAGGCGCTCACTGGCAAGTCATCCATAATAGCAGCGTCATCAGAGGAAAATAAACAACAAAAATGGCACTTTACACTCCTCCAACAATTATTCTCATATTAATGATGTTGGTCAAGTTGTATATAATTCCGAGGAGAAATGTAATCAGCTCTCAGGTAACAAGCGGCTGATACATTAATTTCCTGCTCTGCATGCTAAGTGATTCCAGCTCATACTGCGAGCCTCTCGCGTCGCCTTCCTGTTGTGTAATCGCTCGCTTTCACGCTTACCTTCATTTATCTCCATTCTGCTCTCTCTGTCTCTCTATCCCAAATTCTGTTTGCATGCAGAGTAAATCTGTCATGGACATAGATTGCAAAGAAGCAGAGTAATCATTGTCCTATTATGCATTAAGGAATATGCTTATTACTAACTTATTCGCTCCCTTTCAGGTTTTGTTTTTCCAGTCACGACGTGGAGGCGGCCATTTTAGTCGATGAACCAGTCCACAGGAATACAGCGCGTACAGGCTATAGTTATATGTCTTGTGAATGACTCCCGTGTCTCAAATATTCAAAGCTTCTATTCTCAAACATATAGCCCTGTCACAATTGTGTCTGTCTGTGAAAGAATTGTGATAGTCGTGCAAAATAAACACATGAATATAAACAAAAATTGTAACACAATGGCCAATAGTAACTGGATGTGGAGGAAAGAGCATGTGGATGGCTTTACTGCATGATATCAGTGTGGTCACTGGTTTTACTAAACCCCAGTTATAAGGGTCAGAGCGTGGCTTGCTTTTCTTCATATCCGGGTTGTAGGCTTTTGGTTTCTTCCCTTTCTAGGGGTTGGGAAGAGGGGTAATTTATGTAAAGCCCCACCCCTGGCAAAAGAATCTATTTTGCTTTCGATGGGCGGGGCTTGAAGTCTTAAACCCCACCCCTCATAGTATTGATCAGGTCTGAGTCAGTGATTTCATGTATTTCAGCCCAGTTCAGGGAGTTTTGCCGACCCTCCTAGGAACAGGGAGAACTGCCTGGAGTCCGCCAGTCTCTTGGACATTCACAATGCATGGAGTTTAGTTAGTGTCATGTTGTCTAATAACAGTACAATGTGAGACAGAGAATACAGTGCCAGGACATACGCTACTTTCTGGAGGTAAGAGTGCAAGCACATGGAGAGCATGCGGAGCAAGCAGTCTGTTCTGTGGATGACTCGCAGGGAGCTGTCAGAAAGGGGCATTCTACTGTCATCAATGCAATGAACAGACAATTAGTCAGCCATGCCTCCAACGCCTGGAGGAAATACCAGGAGACAGTGTAAAGGTGAAAGGTGTGCAGTAATTGTATGGTAAATGGCTCATTTGTACAAGCGATTCTACACCTGAAAGGTGCTAACAGGGGAATGAAGTCCACGCTGCCCGGATATAGTGCAGCTGGGTATATTCTATATATATATATATAAGGTAAGCATGCTCTGTTACCGTCACTGAAACATTGTTTTACACTCACTCATACAAGTTATATAAAATATTTTATAATGTCTTTACACCAAACACATTTTATATAAAAAGTAACTCTGTCAATTGTCATTTCTTATACTGAGAAGTATAATCTCTTTGTCGTCTTGTGCTTCCCCATGATACCACTTATTACATGAATACATTCTGGCCAGCCAAATGAATAGTAAGGTATATGATGAGTAGTTGGTAAGTGGAACAGTCTCCTGTCAGAGGTGGTAGAGGCTCCAGTAGAACAATTTTATTATGCTTTGGATAAACATAAGGATATAAATAATAATGTGCATGTAATATCGTCTAGGACCAGGAGCAGATTGAATGGGCAACAGTGACTGTTATATACTATGGTTATATGAGCAACTCTAATGTGAGTAGCACTATCTGATAGAAGCACGGTTTATTCTGTATTCTTGTGCATGTTACAGGGGAATCTGGGGAATATTGGATCTATTAGAGGATATGGAAGGTGAATATCCACTCCCAGCCTATATTCCCAATGATAGCATGCCCGCCACACCTCACCCCTGAGAAGTGACCGGACACTGATGGACTGGCTGACCTTCTGTGCTTCCTCTTCAGCAAACATCCACTTTCCTGTTTACTACAGTGTTTATTGGTAAAAGGAGCATCTATAAACACCTACATTCAACTGCTAGCTTCAGGGACACGGGAAATACAAGTGTAAACTTCGCTTTCTTTAGTTCAGAAATAAATACAAGTATTCCTGAAGGAAATATCATTTCACATGGTCTGTAGAATATGTATCATATTTGCCAATAGACATAATAAAAATAAGTCAGGTGCCGACTTTTGGTCTCTCCCTGCAGGGAGAAACCAAATGTCAACAGCATGGGGGTAGGGCCAAGGATGTCATTTATGCAAATCAAGTCCCGCACCTTCGATGGCTATTTCATACTTTTGTTTCATACGAAAAAAATGAGACTCTGTACCTGTAATCACCATACGACTGAAACAGGGTTGTAGTAAATACGCCACAAAAAACACTGACTGTGATCTGGCGACATTTTATTATGTGGAAAATTTGGGACAGACTAACCGGAAGTCCTCGTCAGGGCCGGTTTATATGCCACATGGGCCTCGGGCTGAAAATGATGAAAGGCCCATTGGAATGGCCAGTGATGTGTGGGTGTGACCAGTATTGTGTATGGTGGTCAATGATATGGGGGCCACTTAATCACAATGTGCCCTTATTGATCACACTATGCCCTCCATCACATTGATATCATTAGCTAAAGCACTATGGGCCTTTTTGACAGTGGAGGGCCTGGGGCTTTAGTCCCATTAGCCCCATTGTTAATACGGCACTTTGTCATTCAGATAACTGAATGAACCAGTGGCAGTATGCAGATTCCCATGCATCCGGAGGTGAGATGTGAAGTGGATTCTGCACATGTCTGTATACTAATACATGTCTGTATACTCTGTAATGATTTTATTTCATTTTTACTAAAATTATATTGCAGCTCTAATGTAAATCCAGAGAACGAGTTTCTGATGTCATGGTTTGCTGTGTGACAGTGCGCCTATATAAATACTACAGAAGGTTTATGAGGTACCATATGCTTTGGTTCCATAAGAGTGCGTTGGTTTACACAATGGCCGCCAGCGGGTGGAATACTTGTTAGGCTGACGTGTTGGCTATTTCCAGGGTTTAGTTTAATCTGTGCGTCTAGTTTTCTGGAGCGTCACAAAAAAACCCAACATTATCCTTTTAGTGCATATTAAGAAATGTCGTCTTTGGGGACATGGTCAAATGAAAGGAAGCCATGGTCATACCACTGAGAGGATGTGGCCATGGAAACTGGCCATGAGCTTGTAAAGCTACGGGCTGCGATTAAACCTATTTCCCTCATGCGTGCCCGGGATTTTAAGGGCTTTATCTTGTTTTGTGTGATTACGTAGCCATGTCCTATTGTACAATTGTAAACATTCTCGGCAGAATATCATGATCCATGACTGACTATAAATTAACCTTAGTCTGTCTGTGTATGTGTGTTAAGGAATTTAGGGCCAGATTTACTAAACTGTGGGAATGGGGAAAAGTGAAAATGTTGCCCTTAGCAACCAATCAGATTTAAGATTACATTCTCCACCATGTAAAATGAAACTGAGAGCTGGGAATAAGATTACTAAGCAGGGAGATTGAAAAGTGGGGATGTTGTCCATAGCAACCAATCAGATTCAAGCTCCCAGTTTCGTTTCACATACTGGAAAATGTGGGGTATANATATATATATATATATATATATATATATATATATATTATATATTATTTGATAGTAGGGAATAATAAAACAGGATTCTTTTTACTACTCTTATAGCAGTAACATATTAAGCACCGGTGACATGAGCCTAGTTAATATTTAATCTCTTTACCACAGGCCAGAATGGAAGGAGATTTTGTAATGAACTATTTCTTTATGTGACTAATGTCATATTGCTCTTTGTTTCACACAGACGGTAATTCAGTAAAGGTTTAAAAGAAGAAAAGGTAAACCATTATAACACAAATTGTGAGTGATATGAATATAATAAAGGTATAAAAGTGGCTGGTAGCACAAGTGACTGTTATACGCAATGAATAATACAATTTGACGCTGAATTTGCTGGTTTTACAATGTACATTTCGTGAAGACGCTGCGAAAATGTTTTGCTTTGCTAATAACAAATACACATTTATGTCTAATGTTTTATGTTTTCGGTGCTAGTCTAGTGTATCAGACTGCTATGCCTACATGTACACTATAGGGAGTATAGAAGTAATAATGTATTTCCTAATTCCTTCACCGTACAGTATGGTAGAAAATAACAATCTACACATTTTGAGTATTAAAGTAATACTGAAATAAGCGTATGACAAATCAAGGCATATTGAAGGAAGAAATAATAAGATGAGTAAATGGAGCTGACAGATCCAAAAGATGAATGAGGAAGGTGAAGAGGCGGAACGAGTGGGAGAATGAACATAGGGACAGACACAATGTGCTCTGGGTAGAATTTAGGGCAATATGGGATGAATATGTTTGACAAGTCTGCTTCCTGCTTAAAATGTGAGACAGACGTCTCTTGTAAATCCAATCTGAGATATAACCGGGTACAGGAGGGAGAGGGGAGTATGGTAGAAGAGATATAACCAGCCTCTCCCAATGGAGGTTTACTGAATCAGAAGGCAATGAAAAGGACTCTCCAAAAGAAGCTTAGACAGGAAACATTTTCCCCTAAGCTCAACCTTAATCCCGGCCCTAATCAGGGACGGCGACTCTCCCAGAAGAGCAGACTCCCGGATTTTGGGCATTTCTACTGGTATCCTGGGAGAATCTGCAAATCTCCCATGACCTGGGCTGAAGGCAATGATTCAATGTAAACCACCGCCTTCAGCCTCCATCCTTACTAAGGGAAAGGGGGGGGTGCGGTTTAGGGTGACACTGGATGACATCAAATCCTGCTCATCCATACTAAAAGTATGCATTCACCATCAGTGGGCAGGCCTTCATATTTTGATTTATGCTCCATCCTGCCCCCATGTTGCCGTCTTTTCGTTTTCTTGGGAGGAAGGAAAAAAAGGTCAGCAAACCTGATCTAAATCCCTTATCAAAGTCTAAAGCTGAACCTCCCTGCAGCCTAACCATACTAATCCATAAACTGTCCCCTACCTCATCCTAACCCTAAACTTCCCCTTCTATAAACGTTGTCCTCCTGCAGCCTAACCCTAACCTTCTAATTCTATGATTATTATTTCCCCGCAGCCTAACCCTAACCTTCTCATTCTATGATGGTTATCTCCCTGCAGCCTAACCTTAACCTTCTATGATTGTTATCTCCCCGCAGCCTAACCTTAACCTTCTATGATTGTTCTCTCCCCGCAGCCTAACCTTAACCTTCTCATTCTTTGATCCATCCAGTTCCCAAAGTTTAAATAAATGTTGGAATAGCATTTCTATCAAACACCAGACAATTGCAGTTTAGCCACCGGCTGTGTCATTTTTCGGACAGACTAATACATCCCATCAGGACTGAAGTCTTCAAACAGGTCAGTCCTGTCAGATAAGGGAAGGAGTGGATGTATGGGACTGTTCAGCTGTATTTGTCTATTTATTGCCCCTTTAATTCCTCTACAATCTGGTCTTTCACTCGTCCTGAAACAGGTCTTACTACAGCAGACAATTATTTACTGCTTAATCCAATGTTCCTGCGATTATGTTACTGGTGCTGTGCTTTGTGTCAGTCAGAACCTGAAGGACTCGTCCGTCCCCCCCTTCCCCCTCTCTACTGTATGCGCACCCTCCCCTTATATACAGTACTATAAGCCTGGGCAGCTTATTTACTCCTTTGGGTTTCAATACAATCTTTGCACACTATAAATACTGAAGATAAGATCTGTCTCTCAGCTCCTGATCTATCATCTCCCCAGGCTCATGTTCCCATATTCCTGTCTGCCTTGCAGCTGTCTCCTATTTCCAGTCTTCTCTGCTTTAACCAAAACTCAGATAAGACTGAACTTGTCAGTTTTCTCTTTCTACATCTGTTCCCTTCCCGAGATCACAATCATTGGCAATAATAATATAATCCCCCCATTAATGCTTCTATGCAGCGGCATTCATGATTCACCCATCTACCATTGTCAGCAAATAACAGTTATTATTATTACATCCTATATCTAAACATTATTACCGCTGTGTCCTCCCCTTATCTATTATAGATTCTATAGGTCGCACTACTTCTGTAAAATGCTAATTCTCTCTGTCAGTCCTTTTGGTTGACTGTTAAGAGACATCAGAGATATCCCCCACCCACAAAATGGACCAAATTCAGACTTTAGGCACTATTGACTTACTCACGACTTAAGCTGGCCATACACCAGAAAGATAATCTTTCCAATCAACAGATTAATGACCCTCACAGCAGAAATCTGTTAGATGTGCACTCATTAAATGCATGTTTCGTGAGTACACATGTAACAGATTTCTGCTGTGAGGGTCATTTATCTGTTGATTGGAAAGACTATCTTGCTGGTGTATGGCCAGCTTTTGTCTTTATTATTGTAGTTTAGAGTCTAGGGATTACAGTTTTTTTTCAGGTTTATACTTTTCTCAATGATGCAAAAACGCCATGTATAATCACATCACCAATATGCACAAAATCATATTCAAACTTCGCCCACATCCCCATAGGAGTCAGAAGTGTTAATAATAATAATGTCTTTTTAAAGAACATTTTTAATCCCATGCAGTCCTGACATTGGAAGGTGGGTGGAAACCTATTATGTCTGAAACATAAAACGCTACGAAATTAAAGGCACACTCCACCATTTAACAAAAAAAAAAAAAGACTACTTTGACTACTTCCAGTACTACTCCATAAGAAATCCCTGATGGTCAGAAGGAATATTTGTCAGTTTTGCAAGTCCTTAGTTTATTACCTTTTGTAACAAAAACACAGAATTTGGTGATGTAAGAGGCAATATGATTGTTGGTACTGCAGCGCCACCTAGTGGGGACTGTGTAGAGCGTTCCATAAAATCTTTGCTTTATGTTACCATAATAATGCCATAGCTCTGCTACCACCTAGTGTGGTATTATTGTGTAGGCCTAATACCAGCTACTGTAAGTGAGGTTGTGCTTTTTAACATTATAACTAGGTGGTTACTTATATTGTACAATAGAAACATTTTACACAACTGCAAAAGTGGTTCAAAAATGATTAGGCAGATAAATGAACCTTTGTCTGGGAAGTAAAGTAATACATATTTGCAAGATTAATGAAATGTAAGATTATTTGTGTATTGTATTTTGCAGGTATGAGATGATGTGCCAGTGCTGGATCACTGAGCCCAAACGGAGACCCTCCTTTTCAGACCTGAAAAGACGGCTGGAAACTATCTGGGGGCGTTTGTCAATGTTATCCGCTAGTCAGGATCCACTGTATGTGAACCTCGGAGAGACATGCGGAGCTTCTGCAGCAGACTCTATTTTGCACTCTGTGTTTGACAACGAAGAGGACTGCTGTGCGGACACTTCACAGACATGTGGCACAACTGCAGCCAGTAGCGATTATCGCTATATTGTGAACCCTGGGTGCCTTAGAGAAGCGGATGAATGGCCTCCAAGTACTCAAACCCCAGAAGCCAGGGGTCTCCTAAATGAAGAGGAGGAGGAGGATGAAGAAGAAGAAGAAGAACTTCAGGACGCCTGCATTGTCATTAACCTTTAGTACAAACTTCTTACTGTTGCAGAGACTTACAGCAGGCTGTGATACCTTTTATAACACACAGACTACAATGGCTTCCTTTAGAGCCATGCATTAGGACTATATCAGACACACACACAAGGAGGCCATAATATGGGTTACTAATATTTCCAGTCATTTTTTTAGAAACCGTGTTTATAGAAATAACATCGACTGACTGCAAGACCTCTTAATGTGTATCATCACATGTAAGAGTAATGAATTGGCCCATATTAAGGTCCTTGCTAGGATTCCCTATGATGAACTTAGATGTATATAGTCTATATATATTTTTTTTAATGTGAATAAAGCTCATGGTTAGCAACCTGTTCTTTTCGTATACTTAAATGGTATCACAGCCATACGGTATTATTAACATGCCCAATGCAGACTTCCAGCTTCACGTGAAGCCACTGTTCAGCTTCTTAATGCAATATCTGTATAAGCATAACCATTGGGGAAAGCCTGCTTTCATATTCAGGTGTTATTAAGGGAACCTTACAAAAGCCCAAAACACCCTTAAAAGAATAGCGTGAGAAATGAACAAGATTGTCACATTACTTTGAAGGTCTCATAAAGAACAAACTGGGTGGCTGCATGTGTCATATTTATTTAATCAATGTTGGGGGAGGGAGGGAGGGGGTCCATCTAAGCAAACAAATGGTGTACCTCTTATGCTTCCAAAACCAAAATAATATTTTTCTAGAATGTGTGACGTTTTGTTATTTATTTATTACTCTGCTGTCTCAGTTTCATAACTGGGACCAAAGTATCCATCTCTACTTCAACAACACGAGAGGGTGGGTGTGTACATGTAGTACGCGCGGTGGCCTGGGTTATAGTATAGTAAGGGTTAGCTCAAAACTTACCTTCTGTTCAATGAATACATTTTTAGTAGTGGACACACCTGTTCTCCAGAAAGAAGATCTGTGGACTGAGGTTGGTAAACACCCCTCTACTTGGTCATCGGCATCTATGGTTCTGCTTATTGTCACTTGTTTATTGAATTATGTGGTGTTGAGATATTACACAACGTTATCACGGAAGGTTTTCTAGAACACAACCACACACATCACTTGTCCTAGAGAGCATAAATAAACACACAGAAATAAGAGATAAAAGGTTACATATCAGTCTGTAGGTGTCACTGAGTTTCGTGTATTGTACTGGATTGTAATTGTGTACAAACAACATTGAGCTGAATACTTCCATTCCGGCCACGTGAATACTTTAGTTGTTTCATTTTTCAAGGTCAATGAGACACCTCTGCTAGGGAAAGGAAAGGCTTGGCATACACAATAGCATATTCATTCATAATCTGCCTTAACTAGATTTTAAATGACAGAGTTGACATTGACATGTGCTATGACGATGCATATGCTTTAACAAATAATCAAATAACACCTATTTCTATAATGGGTACAGGGCATGCAGTAAAAATGTGCCCCCATAGGAAGGGACACTGTTACAGCAATGCACCCAGTATCCTGACATATGTTTTAGGGTCCCCCTCGGATCCGTGGCAGCAGAATTCCCTGATTGACTTGGGATAAATAATATTAACATAAGAACTGTTTCTGAATGTCTTCTACCTGATCCTAATAAGTGCATATTGTTGAATACCTTGGCTTACATTTAGTACCACCATATACTGTGGAGTTGTAGTATTAGTATTGACTGTACTAATATACTATTGTACTACACACTTTTCTGAAAGGTAGCAATGGTCCATTCACTTTATCCAACCCTCCCAACATTTTGGGGAGCCAAGGAGGTATGCCCAATCTAGAGAAATGGTATGGTCTGGGAATGTCACACTGAACACAATAAATAATCCCATACTCCTAATACACAATATATATATATTATAGTATGTACCATTAAAAGTAATTAAATCCACATGTACTTTATGCAGTGTTCCGTTCCCAGACACCCAATGTACCCCACATGTGCTTTATATTGTATACCATTGCCAGACCCCCACAAATATATTTGTACATCCCAATGTCTTCTGTACTGTCCACCTCTACCACGTAGTATGCTAACTCACACGAGTAGGCCCCTTAATCTTCCTGTCATCTCTTCCCCCCCCAACCCGTCTCCTAAAACTATAATTATAATTATTATTTTATGATTATTGCAAGCATTGGAATCCCACTTAAAAACAAATCATACTTTTGCCACAAGCGGAAGGGGAAATTCTGCACACAGACCCATTTATCTCTAAAAATGCCCCTAGTACAGTGCTTATATCTGTTATTTTATACTTCTGGGACATAGGGAGATTCAATCCCGTACGGCAGCGTATAAAAAGGGCCGAATTTTCAGTCCCGTATTAGACAGGAAACTGAATCTGCCCCAGAGAGACCAGAGAGAATGCAGTCATGTGGGGGCAATGATCCATCAGTGACATGAGCCATTCACAAAGGTGAAGACATATATACTGGGAGGAGTGTGCTTATTCTCGGGTCAATAAGTTCTCCCAGTTTTTTTTAGGTGAAATTAGGTATCTCGGCTTATATTTGGGTCGACTTATAGTCGAATATATACAGTAACACATACCCAATTTCCACTGACAAAAAACCCGGGTTTATGCACATAGACCCAGGTTTATTTTGGTGGAAAAGGGTCCCAAGACATTAAATCCGGGTAAAGTGACTCAGGTTTTTACCTGGGACTAATGCAGGGTTTTTACCCAGGTAGCTGCAGTGGGAAAGGGGTTTCCCATTAAAACATAGTAGGTAACAATACCCTACTCCATTCAGTGGAAATGGTGTCAACCCAGGTTCACCTTGCAGTGACCTGGGAAATATGCAGGGTACAAACCCAGGTCTGAACCTGGGTTCTTGGTGGAAAAGAGGTATCCCTTTGTAGTAAGTAGTAGTAAGCTCACGTAGTAAGGTCCACTGCTTTTGATCAGTTTCAAACTAATGAAACAGCTGCAGTTCAAGGAGCTAAAACTATTAAAAGGAAAACTGACAAACATATTGTCCTAATGTAACTCCTTGTCTAGAAAATCCTCCTTTGGAGCCTTTGTAACATAACCATGAGCGAAGCAATACACATTGGTTTTCTAATCATACCAACACTGTGACTAATTTATTCCTTCAAATTAGAAAACCTGGTTCTGGTTCGTCTAAAGGGATTTGTTAAAGTAACAGATACGCCACAACCTTCCTTTCACGTGTTATTGAAGAAAAGAGCTACTGCAAAAACACATTCAATGGAACTTTCTGTAAACTTCCACTTCTTGTGAATATTCGTTCAATAGCATTACAATGCTGCGTGCTGGTGTGGGAGTGCTTCAAACCATTGTGAGGTACCACTGGGTAATGTTTAAAACATCCAGTTCTTAGTGAAGGTCATGCTGTATGATAACTGATGCTAAAACCTCTACAGCAGCAGGCGTTTATAGGTGAGCTGCCTCCAGAAATTATAGCAGTTTTTAAAACATTGGACCAGATGCAGAATTTAGGCACTATTGACTTACTCACAACTTACTCAAGAGTGGGTAAAATCATGATGAATTGCAGGGGTGGGGGTAAAATGAATGTCAGTGTGTGCATGCAGGGAGAATACTTTATTGTTGCATGTTGCACATAGATACTGACCAGCGTTACTGTTACACTGTTATTACACTGGGGCTGGACAATGATGTTCAGAAATTGATATATTGATATGTCGAGTGTGCTCCTTAGAGCAAAATACAGAATATATGGTCCTATAATGCTATCTGAATGTTTCTGGGATGACTATCAAGCATTTGGCAAATCTAT
>JABWIB010006191.1:23242-36184 GCA_016617825.1 Platyplectrum ornatum
ATGTTGCCCCCAGCAACCAATCAGATTCAAGCTCCCAGTTTCATTTTACACACTGGAGAATGTACTCATGAATCTGATTGGTTACTATGGGCAACATCCCCACTATTCAATCTCACCGCTTAGTAAATATACCCCTGTGAGCTCGACTCTGATTGGTTACTATGGGCAACATCTCCAATTTTCAATTCTCACAGTTTAGTAAACATAGGCCCAGGTGTTTTGTGCAGAATCAAAAAATACGTTCTCAGATGATAAAGTTCCATTAGTCAATTCATTTATGCAAGTGTTATATTTGTGTTATAAGCTATTTCTATAGCGCCAACAGATTAGAATACAGAATACAGACCATTCTCTTATTTCTCAAACATAACGTCAACTAGCAAAAGCAAATGTAAATCAGAATATCGTCATCGTCATTAAATGTTCCTAATTAAAAGTAACTTCTAGAAAAAGTAAACATGACATAATGACGTGCTTTTCTTCTGGGCCTCTTCAAAGTAAAGGAGGCTAATTGTGGCCTGATATGAAAGGCTGGAGAATAAACAGCAGCCTCTATGTGACCTCACCTCTCTCATCACCTGGGCATCACACAATGGCCTGGTATGAGGGGCTGAGTGGCCCATGACAGATCACACAAAGCCACTGAACACACAGGAAACCCCAGAGTGCACCAGAAACATACAGGGGTGGCGGGAGGTCAAACTTTTCAAGAATTTTCTCATGAACCTTAACTTTTTCTCCTTTATTATACGATGTTTGATAAAATAAAAAGAGGGATTTGGCTTATTAGAGAAAGAAATAAAACTTTAATCTACTATGGACAAAGGCCATGGGATTTTTCATCAACACAATTATATTCTGCATTGCAAAGCGTGAAATAGTGGTTTAATAACACTTCACGCTGCTCGTTCACATTCCGAAAGCTATTCCTGGGAAGAACGCATGATTAAAAGGTCGCTAGTGGCATCAGTTGCTCTCCCTATCTGAGTAATGACGACTATTGCAACACAATTGCAGGATTTTGGTCTTCAGCATGGTGTGTACAAAAAAAGGGAAATACATAGAATGCTTAGCGATGGTAAATGAATGGGTGACTTGTTTGTAGAGGGTCTTTAGAAGACTGTCACAATGAACTATTTAGAATTATCTCATATATATATATATATATATATATATATATATATATATATATATATGTGTGTGCAGTTCTAAACTGATAGAACTTTGGAACTTATACCAGGTCAGGGCCACTTGGAAGTGTCATGTATGTCTGGGTAGAACAGATTGCATTCTGAAGGGGTCACATTGATGTACGCGCAGAATGGTAAAACAGTGAAAACCTGATCTAACCACAGGTAAATCTGTATCCGATACATTATGATTATCAGGGAGAGGCAATGGAGTTGTAGAGGCTGCAGGGTCATAGGAAACCTTCTGGCCAGTCTCCCCGGTTCCCTGGATTGCCAAACAAATATCTGGGAGCCTCATGAGTCACGTAACGGCCCATAGGAAATCCATGTCCAATTACTTTGCAGCTGCCTCAGACATGGTGGAATGTAAGTGTCTCCAGGAACTGCTGTTTGCCCTCTAGGAATGGAAGCCGCTAATGAAGATAACGAGAAAGGTGCAAATAAGACAAATACGATCTGGCAGCGGAGCTCAATAGCGATGTCACTATAGACTGGACGTTTTGTTATTCTTGTCACAAGCCATGTAGATGGTGCGGGGCCCGAGGCTGAGGAAGCTGTACTCTCCAAGAGCAACCTCAACCTACCCCCCCTTTATCCCAGCTGGTATCTCTACGTTTAAAGACTCATTTCTGCTTCAATTCTGAAACTACCTCGGGCACGTTCAGACATAGGTCAACCGAGGACAAGTGCAGTCACATGTTTCATTGAAATTCGATTTTCTTCAGGTAACAACTCCGTCGAACACTTAAATTGCCTCCGATGTGAACGCGTTACTGTAGATGCTTTATGAACTTTATTTACAGAACAAGCCCGGATAACGGTCCTAATGTATCTTGCAAGCAGGCTCTTTAATAATGACACCGCTCAGTACCCTATATTAATCTGTCTTTATATTGCGCTATCGTGTTCCAGCATTGCAATGTAATTGTTTAGTCTGCTTTTGCCATAGGGTATTACATTTTGCAAAGCCTCGACAAAATAAATAAACCTGGATGTATTAAACAGGCTAGGGCAGGTCTGAATGAATACCATACAGAGCCATTTCTGAAAGGTCATGGTGGCTGAAAAGGAGGGATAAACACTCTGGAATCCTGGGAATGTCCCAATCGTCACAAATTAAAGAAAGGATTAAGAGATGGGGGATATTTCTGTGTGACTGGCATCTCTGTTTGAATTAAGAGGGCCACCTGTTACAGATTAACATGCTTAAGCCGAGCTGATCTGATTTTATCTCTCGCTCCGAAATTAGCCAGAAAAGGGTTAAAGAGATCAAAAAGAATATGTGCGGGGATCACAGGGGGTCTTCACTTCTAGATTAATAGGATCAGGCGCATTTAAACCATTGATTCAGATAGTGAGAACCCTTTTCCAGATGGGAGAGCATTAGCTGGAAGATAAACACCCGGTCATGGTCTGTGAAACATACGTCAAAAAATATCTATCCTTGTACGCCAACTTGAGGACCCACCCCAAGGGAGAAACTAAAAGTCGGCAACCCTTATATAGACTGTTTGTGATCCCTATGGACAAAACTGTAAAAAGCCAGCAGACAGGCTCATATTTTCCAAGTTAAAGGGCAATGCGCGCAATAATGATGGGCATAGCTGCAGCAGTGAGCCAGCGTACCCCTGTACAGACCTTTGTGTGCAACATAAGCAGCAGTTTACAGCGTGGCAAGTTCACCTTTTTTAATAACTGCTATTTTGGTTTCCAGGAGAACGGAGTTATGTGCTTCATAAAGTTTTATTGGTGTCACGCTTTGTAAAAGTTCGCTTGCAGCAGGTTGTTAGTATATAAACTCCTGCATAACCACAAGCTTCCAGCCAATGTGCGCTGACAGACAGTCCCCAGGCACCGGCAGCCTGCCTCTGAGAATAGCAAGGTCTGGGTACACGGCGCTCACATCCGGACGTGCTGCTGCAGATGTGGCGTTAACAGGGACTTTCCCAGTATATTGAGTTATGGTATGGCTCCGGGTCATGTACCCACCCGCTCTGTATTGGTTATGTCAATTAGATGTCTTTGATATTGCGCACATTGTGCAGGCAGTTGGCTGGTGTGAAGATGTATGCAGTATTTGTAGAACACGCTAACACCAGAGCCCTAGCTGCAGGGGAGAGAGGCCCGAGATATCCTGAGTGTTTCCTGACACCTTAGCCGCTCGCTGGGGTTAGTTATAGTGTAAGTAATAGCCACCTCAGGGCCTGACATTTTAACCAAATGCAGACGTTAAACGATCCCAAAACCCAAACATAGTTGGCAAAGTTGTACATTGATTCTCAGGGAGAGATGTAGCTGCAAACCATTACAGCAATATTCATATAATCGCCATTTTATCACAATATGCCTGAAGACGAAGGGCCCAGACCCTTACCCTGTGCCTTTCGGTTTGAAATGTATAGCGGTGGCATCTCTTGTGTTCAAGACTGGAATATAGGACTCTCATGGAGTGTCCAGGAGACTCATGAATTTCGGGCACTTCTCCCGGAAACCTGGGACAGTCGGCAAATCTCCTGGGACCCTGTCATTTCCAGAGTATTACAATGACAGACTTGATGATGCCAAGGCACGCCCATCCACTGCAAAAGTCTTTGGTTGTAATTTACATAAATCACACCCTCTGTCTAATGTTGGCGATCTTTAGGTTTTTTACTGGGAGGGAGTAACCAAAAGTTGGCAACCCTTCTGTAATATGCATGCGCTGAGACCCCCCACTCCAGTGTGTGGCAGCAGTGTGTGCGGGTGTAGCAGCTGCCTCAGCACCCTCTTACCCCTAAGCCAACATTTCCTTGCCCATTGAGAGATCCAGGAATGGGGGAATAAGCTTCTGGGATTCTGGATGCTGCTTTTCCAGTGTTACTATCTCCTGGAAATCCTGGCAGGGCAGGAAAATCTCCTGGCTTTCCATTGGCTACCAGCAATTTTATGAACGCACGTATGTCGCAGGCCATTCTGCCCCTATGCCGTCTTCTCTTTCTGCCTTATGAGACCTCCCGTAAGAAAGAGAGAATGACGGCAGCCCTGTGCTTATCGCATCACCAAGACCCAGCCCCAATACTTACGCTATGACTGGATGGCGTCATCAAACTGCGATCACCAGCAATCAAGTAACACATATGAGTCCAAGAACGCTGGGCCCCAAATGTAATACAAAAACAAGTTGTAGCCTCTGGAAGACACAGTGTTAAGTGTTTAAGTGGAATTCAGTCTTTTTTCACACTTAAATGCTGCATATCAGTCAATTACAGCCTGAAAGCATATAATTGAATTTCTCTTAGTCAGGAGAGTGGTGAAGGAAGAGCGAAATACAAAACAGTTTCTAGGATTCAGCCACATTTTTTTTTCATGAGGAGAAGCAATTATCTTTGTATCAACAGGACACAACTGGGTACAGTAATGAACACGCTCGAGCCCCTGGGCTACAAATGTACGAGTGGTTCTGCTGAGTGGCAACCTGTGGTAAACGAGATATTACGGTGACCTGCCGGTAACTGTGATAGCCTATAATAGAGGACACCCTGTTTATCTTGCCAAGTACTGCTGTATGCAAAAAAAAATAAAGAAAAGCAGCAATCTTCAATGCTTCTCTATATATTTTTATATATATTAAGATTTATGTTTGTTTTTTGTGTCATTTTTTACTCCTACACACAAAGGAAGCTTATACTTTCTGTATTATACAGACTGTAAACTGAACCGTATCAGATACACGAGACTCGATGCTTAAGATATCAATGCAGATGTGTTTTTTTTCTATGTAATTCATAGTTACATTATATCTTCCCACCTCATAATAACAGGTGGGTAATAAGACCTGGGAACATTACCTGGATATACAGAGCCTTCCACTATTGACAGCTCAGATACCCATCAAACCTCTAATGTCACCACAGAGTGTCAGCGCAGTGTCTGCAGCATGTGTTCTAGCTTGGGACGAAAGTTTTCAAACTGTAGAGTTAATTCCAAGTCCCCCATAACTTACAATACCCATGAGGTCGCTGCCACGGTCTTAAATTCCATGCAACATAATCAAATGTAACACGATCTTCATTTTTCTGTGTAAGTCAAATGCTTGTCAAGTCTTGTGTGTCAGTAGGTCCCTCTCATCAATTGCGTTTGCTTGGTGTGTCACAAAGGGACATATTACACTTCAGTTCCAGTCAGGTGCCTATGCCTAGGTATATGACAAAAAGTGTTTGTAAAAATATACGAATAAAAAAAAAGGAGTTGAAAAAAGTCTTTGTTAAAATCTATAAGAAGGTGGTGATATGGTGGATATGGAGAACATTGGAGAATGGAGAATGGTATTAGGTGCAAACAGTATTAGAGTTGAGAGATGATGTTTCCAGCACAAGTAATAATATTACTAATAGACCCACACAGGGAAATAGTATTAGTATTATCATCATAATTATTATAATAATAATACATTTATTTTTTATTAGTATTAATGTTGAGAGATGATGTTTCCAGCACAAGTCTAATAACAGTGTAACAGTAACGCTGGTCAGTATCTGTGTGCAACATGCAACAATAAAGTATTCTCCCTGCATGCACTGACATTCATTTTACCCCCCCCCCCCCTACAATTCAACATCGTTTTACCCACTCTTGAGTAAGTTGTGAGTAATTCAATTGTACCTAAAATCTGAAACTGGTCCTATGTACCGGATCCTGAATACCACTCAATGCACAACTTAGTCTGTTGAAATTCCTAGCAATGCACATGTACGCTCCAGATGTTAGCGGGTGGGGTTCCTAGCATGCGGTTTCGCCTACTGGGCCGGTCATTCTCCCCGCTGCTATAACTTGCCAGTTCCCCACTAGGGGGGAGGGTGACAGGGGAGTTCACTACCCTCTCCTGCACAGGTCTGCACCTGGATCCAGTTCCATGTTATTTGTCGCACACACACATAAGTCGATAATCATGACTACCACACAACTGTCCTGGTGCCGATCCTAACAATATCAGCCCAAATCATCAGATTGGACCCATTTATATGTATTGTGTAACTAGCCTAACACATAGCACTCAACTCTCCCTGAATATCAGACTCCCTGAAATGTGGGTGATCTCCCTGACTCCCTCAAGTGTTGGTCAATCTCCCTCAGGTGGATTCAGTTTAAGATGTCACTGTCTATGAGGATATAATCTGAAAACAGACAAATCAATAGTTTAGAGGTCAACATTGTTATATGACTGCATCATTTAACCTGAGCTGTAACATTTGCTCCGATATCTTTACTGAAGTGCTTTACAGCGTTTAATCAAATAAATGACGAGGTTTATCAAATAGGTGACAATAATAAATATAGACAGGTGGATGCGGACATGTAAGATTACAGACAATACAATGCGTTCATTGAAGCCTTCTGCATATTCTTGGCAGACTTTGTACCATAGGGCATCATAAATTGAGCACCTTACATGAGAAGTCAACATTACCTCAAATTAACTGTCTTTTTTGATAAAAAAAAAAAAGCTGACTACAGTGAAAAAGCCGGCTTCTAAACTCAGTGTGAACGCTCCATTTACAAAAAGTCGGCTACTGAAAGCTGGTGCTCAGAGCCTGCTTTTTAGAAGGGGTTTTTCCCTCCTATCCGGCTTTTTCAGTCAGTGTGAACACTACAAAGTTGTCTTTCCTCTCCCATTGTGTTTGTGCAGCGCTGATTGGCTCACACAGTCAGCTGGTTTTCCCTCCTTCCCCCTCCCCTCATGTAAACAAACAATCACAGCCAATTACAGTACATTTTCTGAGTAGTGATGTGTACTGGTAGCAAAAACCAGGGTTCAGTGTGAACAGTGCAGATACTGCTTTTTTTTTTTTTTTTTTATACAAAAAAGCTGTCTTTTTCAGCTAATATGAACGGTCCTTTTTTCACAACCCCTACAATTTCCCCAGCTCTATAGCCTGGCTCTTAAGCCAGCTTTTTCAAGGTTGGTAATGTGACCGAGGTATTAATCTGATCAGGGTTTTTTTCTATCCTCACCCCAGTTATTTCACACAAACCAATAATTCACTATGTCCCTCGTACAAAGCGTTGTCATTGGATGTTGTAACAAGTGAGAAATGTTGTTTTCTATTGATTGTCTGGGAAGTTCTTGTTCTTGCTCGCAGCCACTTTCTGATATTACAGAAATTCTATAGATAGAGGAATATTTCCGCAGCATCACACCAGCCTTTAAAGAACATTAAAGAGTAACTCCAGGGCGCCTCAAGCAGGAGATATGAAGAGACGGGTTTCTCTAAAGCTCAGCTTTAGTCTCCGCTTGTTACGCCGTTGTGTCAAAGTCGCCAGATTAAAAATGGATTTTAAGTGAATACCAAAATCCGGGAAAAAAGCCCACTGATATAAAAATCTTGGGCAGGATCCAGAATTTGGAAACATGAGAGGAACGTTACACCTGGGCAAAACCATGTCGAACCTCAGGGGAAGCCAAAAAAATGTTATTCTTTCCTGCACTGAGAATACTTTGCTTTTGCATATTGCACACAGATACAGACCAGCGTTACTATTACACTGTTATTAGACTGGGACTAGGAAACATCATCTCTCAACAGTTTGCAACAGATGAAATTGACCTCCCCTGCAATTCATCATGGTTTAGCCCAGATGTAACATATTTCAGGATTTGGTCCCTTATCGTTAATCAAGGCATTCTTAGTTACAATGGACCGGATCCAGAGATTTTACAGTCGCATCCAGGTCAATGTGCCACTCTTAGTTACATAGACACAGTGTTGGTTATTGATACTTTGTTGCTGTCTGTTAGACTCAATGGGGCCAATTAATTTCTCTTTGCGCAAATTATATCTCCCTTACACAAACAGCGTAAGTGAGAAAATTCACCACTATTTGGCTCGCGGCTCATAAAAAGACGCGACCCTTCAGTACCGTAAGAGAGCGTGCAACCAGCTTTTTCCCGTCTTCCTGCCAAACTCAATCAGCCCCAATATTCACAAATGCTTCCATCAAACTAGCTATGAAAGTGGTACATATCTTTTAGACTTTCCCTGATTCTATCCCTCTTACAGATGTGGGTATGCCCCACGCCTTAGGACACATTTGTTTGTTTTATGCATCTCTTCTAACACTGCTTGATTTATACTATCATTATGTCATTTGTACATGTATTCAGCAAAAGGATTATACGCCTTTACTGTAAAGCATTGTCCATCTCTGTATTATGCGCGCCATTGTTTGCTAATTACATTCTCAAACTCGAGTAAAAAATGATAATAATAGGGAATATGACAGGTCTGGTGAGGTTACGGATTCACCACTTGTTTGAACCCAGTAGGTTAATGTTGTTTATAATTTACTATTATCATCTCGATATGGAAGCAATTCTCATGCAGTTCTTGGCATGTACAAGTCACGATCTACAGGTCTGTGTGGACCAGCAGTTACACTATAGCGGATTCGTATCTGTCAAATCAATGTATAATGTGCCTGTTAATGTAGATGCTTCATTGGGAAACAATGTTATTATTGGCCCAAGTTATTTCCTAATCAAGATCCTTCCAATCCGTCCTGTTTTCCCAGGTTATTATATGTTCCTCGCTCTACCCACTCTTCCTTTAATTACAATGCGTTCTTTCTACTTCTGCTCTCCAGGCCTCCTAGGCTTACACTATAAATGATAGCACTTAGGTTCATGGTCTGCCAATGACACATTCATCTTCTAATAGGAAAAACATGCACATGTTATAGTGATAATGCAGCGTCGGCATTTTTCTGCCTTCCTTTACAGGCCGTAATCTGCCATGTGTTGCAGCGTTTTGTAGTGGATATCCCTATGACTTTGGGAGGGCTCCTTAGCAATGAAAGCCACCTGTTTGTTAAGGGGGGAAAGTAAGCAAGGATTAGCCCAGGAGGGAAAATAACAAGGACACATTAGCTGTATGTAATCCACCCAAATGCAACTTAATCTTCTTCTGATCTTTTGTACCTGTCTTCAGAGGGAATCTGTGTTCATTAGGGGGGATTAGAGTCTTCCTCTCGTTATGACTGAGCCGCTCCGTCATCTCCCTGCCAATGGTGAAGTGACAGGTACTGCCGTGCTCCTAGCTACATACAGGTCTTCACAACATCAATTTCACGTCATCACGCTGAAGATATAGAGGTCGTCATAGGTCTCCAGATCCAATATAACAAAAAATATATATATAATTTAGTTTTTATCTGGATGAGGTCCATAGTCAGTAGTCAAAAATTTTAATGGTTCCGGTTCTGGTTGGCGTGAGGCTTACCATATACCTGAGTGAAAAGCATTGCAGTGCTCTTACGTTCCCTGTCCCTGATAATACTATTTTCAGCTTAAAAAAACATTTATAGAAAAAAGTTGTATTGTTTTTATAAGAGTAGCCCATGCCGCAGATCAGTGCACGAGTAGCTTGGATTAGCTGTATTGCTACCGTGGATAACCCTGGTGTCAGTAACATGTTGCCCTCCTCCTAATAAGCTGTACGGGGTTTAAGGTTAATGGCTCCATGAAATAAGATTAGGTAACCTGCTCTCCTTTCCTGAATCTAGGTCCTTCATAAGTATCCTTAAAGCCTTACCACCCACACCTAACACATCATAGCCTGTTCCAAGTCAGACCCAGCAGGAGAGTGGTCATATTAACTGGTTATATTAGATGTCTATTAGCCTTTGTCCTTAGAGTCAATGACTCTTTGTTTTGTAAATTGACACTGGGGAGATAATCCGTGGAGGGCAATTGTCTGTGGCCCAGTGGTGGGCCAGTGGTGGGTCAGTGGTGGGTCAGCTGTGCTTTCTACGGGGGCTCTAATGTCAGATGCCCACATTATAAAAAGAAAGACATCCCTTCCTCAATGCTCAGAGGCCATGTGGCCGCAGGAAGTCAAAGTGCCGTGTTACAAGCTTGGAAGGCCATGTGGATCACACATGTGGAAGTGTAACAGTGCGCCTGTTTCCATTTCATGCATACATAGAGGAGGCCCTGAGTCCTGCCCTGCAGGCAAGTATATCATTATAAAGTCAGGCCAGGAAACTGAAGGCTTAAGAGGATTAAGTACCTGTATATCAGGTTCCCTGTCACTGAGAAGCAATGCATGACATGTCACTAATCTGAAAAGTACTCAAAACTTTTCCCTATTAATCACATTCTGGAGCACAGATAGAGACGGGGTGTAGCTGTTACCATATTGGTAGTAGCCAACCAGCCAGACTGTGAGATGTATTCTCCATCAGATGCAGCCTGTTAAAGGGTGGATTGTAGTAAGTGGCAATATAAGCAGCAATTTCCAGCGATGTGTCCTGGAGAGCAGAGATACGATACAAGAAATCACATCTGGAGGCAGCAGGCAGGTGTTTTGAAGGATAGACCCTCTGGGAGTGTACGTCTCATTCCATTGTTCCTCATGTACTTTGTTCCCCAGTTTATGTACTAGCCGTTATATGACCCACACGCATTGTGTTTTTGTAGCCGAGATGATCTTATCCCTACGGAAAATGGCCTCATCTTCCTGTTCCGACATTAGCTGTGAGTTTGGACAGCTGTCATTAATTCCTGGTCACGAGTCTATTCTGGCACTATAAGGCAAAACAATGTGCTCACTATTAATTCTGCCAGACATTGTCACCGTCACAGCAAAAGAAAGCTGAAGTATATTATACCACGTTCAGATTGCCGCAGGCATATCCGTGGTGTAGAACCGGCGAGGCGAAGACTTGCACGAAACGCCGGCTTTTTAAAAGTGACCCGTTCAGATTGCCTTCAGAGGCCGGCTTTTTCACTGGGGCGTTTTCAGTGAAAAAGCCGGCCTTTTAAAGGTAAGCTGAACGGGGTAGAAGTATAGTATTATATAGTATAGTATATTGCTGTCTCACTTTCTCTCTGTCCCACTAATGTGACCTGTGACTTTACTTACCATAGGAGCACATGCTCACAAGCAACTACAGTGGCTTCAGAATGGGGAACAGGGCACCCCAATCATGGGCTTGTCCAGAACATACATTGGTTTGACTATGACTATGGGCCACACGTATGGCTCAGGAATTAGTGCTGATGGCTCAGGAAGTAGTACTGATGACTCACATCTTAAGGTTGTAAGTTCGATTCCCTTAAGGTTGTAAGTTCAACACCTTATCTGTGTGGAGATTGTATGTTCAGGACTCCAGTTTCCTCTCACACCCCAAAAACATAATTGTGAGTGTAATTGCCCCGATGTATCAAATCCCCAATTTCTCCAAAAGAATGTAAGCTTGCAGGCAGGGACACCCATTCTATCTAGTACGGGGCTGTGGACACATACAGTTTCATGAGAGAGAGCACAGTTATGAAGACTACAGCTATTTTTACATATTTAAAGTCTCCAGGTACAAGCAATAGGGAAGAGGTTAGCTCCACTAGTTCTCCAGTCACCATTATCAGCCTAATACTGAAGACAGAATTCATGTAAATGGAAGGGAGCAGCTGCAGGCTCCTTCTGCCATGTTCTTAGGACCTAGGGTAACGCGAATAAGTCACAGAAGGAGCTTAGTCATAGCAGGAAAGTTTTGTAAATGTCAAAGTTCTGGTCTGTCGGATCATTACCATGACTGACGATCCTACATTGTTTGGAACTTTGCTATTATTTAAATAAACCTCAGGATCCTTTGCAGGATGTGCATATATCTTGTCTCAAGCCACAAAGTCTGTTTATTGCAGTTAATGTAGATATGGAAGGACCGTGCCACTGTCACTGCTAATGCTAAAAGACAGTGGAAATTAATTTTATTTTTAGTGGAATTACAATTGCTCTATTGTATTGAGTTCAGACCATAATATTTCATGGTATATATGCTTGTTCTGAATATAGTAAATAACACGGATAATTCTTCAAATCAACTAAAGGAATGTATATAGATTCGAGCTCACATTCTCCAGTATGTAAAATGAAACTGAGAGCTTGAATCTGACTGGTTGCTATGGGCAACATCCACAAATATGTACTTCTCAGAATCCTTGCTGACTACCCAGAAGATGGGATTGGGGTATTCTGTAGAAATGTTGCTTGGAACTCCTCTCCTCCTCCAAGTCATACATCAACCACACTACTCATCCAAATTCATTGAGTCATCCCAGTGACTATCCATTCTTTATAAGTAGAAGACAGGAGAGTGGTTTTGCCAAGACTATTTAAACACTGAAGTGCCCCTTGTAGTGAACACAGATAGAATTGATGGGATGGAGTGTAAACTGTCTAGTGTCGGAGTCAGTGTCAGGACATGGTCAGCAGAGGTTATATTACAGGAAGACAAACATTGGGGCCTCTTTATTTCCAGAAAGAATGTCCACCCACCATAATTGCTATTGTGGTTGTGGTTACGTTTCCTTGCATTTGTTCGCTCTGCATTTTTGACTTGTCTGGTGTTGGAGTTGGGGTCTGGAGTGACCTTAGGTGAATGTGACTGGTACAAAGCCAAGACATGGGGTCGGGAATGTGCATCAAGATAAAGGCACATTTTTCTAGCACCCATATGTTACTTTATGATTATAGTTGGAAGTTTTTCTTGTAGATCGTGCAATCATTTAAATTGTGCTTTAAGAAAGTTGTGACCTCATTGTTACGACGCAATGTCACCAAGGAGGCAATATGGTGTTGGTGGAATATAAATGAGAGGCGTTAAACCATTACGTACATTCTAAACATCATCCATCCATCTCGCTCATGTCACCTATAGTAACAATCGTATCGGTCACATATAGTAACAATCGTATCGGTCACATATAGTAACAATC
>JABWIB010006193.1:5222-27183 GCA_016617825.1 Platyplectrum ornatum
GTTTTATTCTGTATTTTTTATGAAGTCAGACATTTTATTGTTCTGTAAACAATAACATTTATATGAAGATTTGCTTCATGCAGCAATTGGCTGTTTTAATATGCAGCCTGCAATGATTCATCAAAGTGGTAGTGGACTCAAAATGTCTAATTATGTGTATAAGCAGCTTATGTTTCTGCCTGGTGAGTTTATATCACAATTGCCTAGATGCCGCCACACATTAGCTGCAAACTGACGTATAAAATAGACTTTAATGTTGGAATATTCTATATATATTTGGGCCTTGGCCAGAATTGAATTTGCCAAGGCACTATTCTGGAGACTCTCCAATTTTATTCCTGTCCTTAGTTGCCGGCTCATTACTCATAGACATGTCATTATTGTAATGCTTACATGGGACATAAACTAATGTAATGTTCTTTCTATTAACTAAAACTGTGGACTAAATATAGCGGACATTCCATTGAATAAATATATCAATTATTACAATTATTTTGATGTATTTCGGATAAACTGTTGTGTCACCCTAACTGAGGATATTCCCATTCTTCATCTAACCCAGGACGTAAAAGCAATCTTCTCTGGCATATTTAGATTATATGCTTTGGATGATATCCTCCTTCTCATTGCTCCAATAACAAAATGAAATAAGTGTACTTAACCAGGTAAGATATAAATAACGTTTCCAACCTGTCTGTGCTTTATGTTTTATGGATGGTGGCTTCCAGCCAATCAGGGTTAAAAATGTTGATACAAATTGCGCTCACACCATACCTAGGGTAGGTGCACACGTAAAGTCGCATACAATGGGAAACTGATGCGCACAGATTTGATTTTTAACGCCCCAAATCTAGTTCACATATTGTGCAGCCTTCAACTTTTTGACTTTCCAAGCTCGAGCAAACCACCAGATTTACAGCTAACAAAAAATTTAACAAAATGGTCGTTGCAAGAGGCGATTATGTCTCATTTATTAAAAAAACTAAATAAATGAATAAAAAATCCCTGCTCCCCCAAACACTAACTAACCTCTCCATTAGTATATATATTTCAATATTTAAACAAAGAAATAATTTTCTTCTTATTCTTATGATTTTTCTTACATTTAAATGCATTTCATTGTGCATAAGTTAATTTGTGTTTGATTAGAGCAGGGGCGTATTTTTACAGTTAACGTTGACGGTGACAGGACATGCTGGAACTTGTGGTTCACCCAGGACATCATGACTGTGCATGGTTAAAGGGACATTTTGTTTTACAACAAAGTTTTTGGATTTCTAAATGAGCAAACCGTTAGCATTGTACAGTAAAAAGCCGTAGGTTGGGTCATTTAGACACCGGTATACATTGCCAGAGCCCCTAATCTGCAAACCCAATCCTCTGTCAAGTTGCTGTTGAAAGCGCCCCTTAGTTAATGCTGCCCTATGTGTTCTGTAAAGTCTTTAGTTGTTGTGTGAGTTATGCTGTAGAACTAATATGTGTTATCACATAACCTGGGCGGTCAGGATTCCCAGATTACAATGATTTACAACATTCTCACTTACACACAGGAATCACATGCTATATACCTTCTTTCATTGTGTCTGATCACAGGGTCAGATACTTATTTGCTGCTTTTGGTTCCAGATAACAATATGTAGTTAATGGGGTTTTATTAAGAAATGATTTATGTTGGCAGCTGATTTTTAATACATAGTCATTACTGTCAAGTGGTGTGGTGATAAAACAATAACTAACTAACATACATACATACATACATACATAAGGACAGACACACACAAATACTTTCTTTGCTTTCTTTGACATGATTGAATTCCCTTTACATCATGAATTAATAAATGACATCGGACCCTTGTTGGTTCCCTTGACCCAGACTTCTGCTGCCTCCAGCTGAAACCAAAGCAACCTGTGTCCTCCTTTTTGTCAAATCAAAAGACTTCTTCTCCATTCTCTACTGCTAACCTTATCATGACATCACTCTAGTGTCCCTCTTCCCCTCTGTATTCAACTTGGGTCAGTCGGAGGCCATTGATATTAAGTGAAACAGAGTTAACATGGAGCAGAAGTAACTGTATACAGATACGGTTTAAAATAACATTAAGATTATATGTGTCACTCCATGTATAAAGATCTAATGGGGATGGTGGATCTTTATGGAGATGGAAGATCTATATGGAGTTGGGGGCGATAGGGATATAGAGCTATGGAGAGATGGGGAAGATATGAAGTTATTGGACAATGTGGAGATATGTTGGTGATATATACATATGGGGGTTATGGATATATGGGGGCAGATATGGAGCTACGGGGGAATTCAGGAAATAAAAATGAGGGAAACAGATCCAGAATTATACTCATTCTGAATGTGGACTTAAACTGTGTCAAACATGTCAGTGCTTATGGGAAAGGATTCCATAATATAATACTTTCCATTAGGTGTTGCATTATACGCATTGTGGGCAGGGCCCTTTAATTTGCATAGTAAGGGCTTTGCTAAACACTTCATTGATCCTTCATAACACACAAGCCCCATTACTTTGGGTTGGATAAAAGTTACGGCAGGATCCAGTGGAAGAATTCCAACTGCACAGCATACTTTCTTCTGGGTCCTATTCTGTGATATGTAGCAAGAGCCAGAGATAACCAAGCACAGAGAGAGAGCATATGGCAGAAGGTCAGTTAGTGTGATCCTCCCACGCATTTAGCACCTTCTGCTTTTCTATATTTTATTATAACTACACATACCAAGAAAACTGGATATATTTATTAAAACATGGGTAAATAAAAACGGTTTGCTTGTGCTTTTGGTAAAGGCGCATTTATATATATAGGAACTTATTATACGTTAATGTGATTTCAATCCCTTTTCTGGTTTGCATTAACTGAACATATAACACAATTACTTTCTGCATTCTACTTCCAAGCATGGATTGATATTTGCATGCGCTATGATTGAGAATGAATACCGTGTTTCCCCGATAATAAGACACTGTCTTATTTTTTTTTTGGTCCAAAAAAAAACCATAGGGCTTATTTTCGGGGTAGGCCTTATTTTAACTAACTTTGAGTTAGAGATTTATATAAACAGTCCTGCTTATATTCCCAGCATGCCCCCCAGTCCTGCTTTTATACCCATCATGCCCCCAGTCCTGCTTTTATGCCCATCATTCCCCTCAGTCAGGGTAGGTCTTATTTTTGGGGAAACACAGTAGAAAGTAATGTATGTTTTATATGTAGTAATGTCTACATATAAAACATACAGAGGGGAACGCTTTTCAATTAGAAATGTTTATATATGTTTGTGTTCCTCTTCCTCTAATTCCATGACCCACATATCAGGCTTATAAATCAAAACACAAAAAAACCCCCAAACAATACAGGATAATTATGACTCATGGAATACAATAAAGCCACTTGTATAATTTCTTGTTTACTGATGTTTTATTCGAGACCTATTAGGATTAAATGTTTAAAATTTAAGCATAATGAAATTCTGAAAAACATCCAATATTTTTCGACGGTCTTTTGTTTGCCGCAGTGTGAAATTACCACTTAAATGGGAATATTACCTGCATAATGAAATCACTCTAATAACACAGAAGTCAAAACACGCTGAGCAGCAGAACAAGGCACTGTGGAAGCAGTTCCAAACAATATTGTGCTACTTGTAAATATGTTTTACAGCTGTTAGAACGTAGTCGGATGAGGGCAGCATGCCCATCTATGAAAGCACTTGGCAGGTACAGAACTGGTACCCCTTTCCAAGCAGACCCGATTTCCAGCAATTCAAAGTGGTGTGTGCAAATGGATTTAGGTATAGTCTGTATACTGTGTATGATCACAGAATGGATAACAACAACCAACATTCAATATGAATGTGGACCTAATCGTCCAAAAGGGTCATAAGGCTAGTCTAGAGCGATAAACCCGGGAAGGGGGGGGGGGGGCGGAGGTTATGATAGAAGAGATATAACCAGGTACAGGAGGGGGAGGGGGGCTTAGGACAATGAACCATATAGGACAGTGGAAGTATACAAATTATGAAAGAAAATATTTATATGCTGCTTCCCTAACAGTTAGCAGTACATCATTATATAAATGGTATGCATACTGCTCTCTAGTCTGACCAAGCATTGTTTAATAAACTCTTCAAATAAATCATGGCTGCAATAACACAGTTGGCCACAAGGTAGCACTATCTAGATTTTGAATAGGAATCGTTTCAGTGATGATTGTGTGTTAATACACACTGGAGAGCGTATTGAAATGAGTATCTCCTAAAAATCAATTCTGCAGCATCATCTGACACTCCCCATGGATAGATTTTGGATCATTCAGACAGTTATTGTGTTTTTGGACAATAATTGCCAGAAAACTCTCCGGTGTGTACCCTGCCTTATTCACACCTGGTGCAGCTATAGAGGAAATGATGCTGGCCACAAATGCCTGGTTTTACAAACTTGTCCCATTACTCGTATCTCAAACATAGATGCTCTAAATCAGCCCATCTGTGCTATAATAAACACCATCCTGTGCATTGGTCACATATACAAACCTTGGAACTTGCATATCCACATAGTTTTTAGGAACATATCCCTCGCTGCCTCGGAGTTCAGCCTTATACCAGTTATCATCTGAGCCAAGAATCTGTCAAGAAAACACATAAGGTATATATAAAAAATGTAATAAATAATATATTTATGTATTTATTTATTTATTTAATCTTCCTACTTGTATTTTATATAAAATAATATGAGTAAAGAGCTATCCTCAAAGAGACTTTGTAATTAAATAAAGTAATACTAATCCTCATTTATTCCTCCACTTTTATAGATTAATATTTTCTTGTGATTTTGTCTCCAAAATATAAAGGTGCAGTAAAACCGACTCAGAAACGTAGATCCTTGATTTCATTGTGTGAGATAAAGTAAACTATAAACAGGAGTTTGTACCCTCTTGAAACCACAGTGTCTTATTATTTCTATTATTTAGTTTTTAGTTTTCTTTCTTTACTTTATTAGACACATGATTCATTTCCAGAATAAGACAACTTTACTTTAAAGCAGGCTGGATTTTTTTTTGTGGTGTGAACTTAATGAGACGTTGAAGCGTTCCTTAGAGATTCTGGTCACAGCTACAAATGTATGTTGTGAATTTCCAATTCTCTCCATTTTACTGCATTCTATTGAATTACATTGACTGTGGAGGTCATAGGAGTTCATAAACATAAAACACGATAAACACCATGGATCGGATCTAGATTTCCAATTATCCCCTCTTTTTTCCATCCGGTCAAAATGAATCTAGTCTGATTTTTGTGATCTGTGCGTGTGCATTTATTTGACCCAATTGGAATTCAGTCAATTTGATCCAGACTTACAAGAAATGAGCATGTTGTGACCAGGATTTAGTATTGCAATGTACAGTATAGATGTGCCATGGGATGGTGTATTGATCTATACTTCCAATTAAAGTTTGTGTGTGTTAAGTTAGGTAAGCAATGTGTGGATGCACCAGGGATCTGATTGCAGATCTAAGCTGGGTATATTTGGGACATAGGGATGCAAAGGGATGGACATTAGCTTGTGTAGATTCTGACATGCAAAGTGTTCAACTTATAATAAGGATCTAATGTATGCCACAAAATGCTTCAACAACAACACACCTCCATTCTGAACTGTTGACATATGGTTTGATTCATGATTACATCAAATACTGACCCCATCAACTCTATGCTTTACTACTGTGAACCATCTCCATCAGTCAAGTTTTGGGTCATCACATTTCTTTTGTAGCCCCAGTTTCAATTGAATAAATTGATTTCATTTAGTTTTTGAGAAAATCTGTTTTATTGAAAAATCTCCATAGCAAAACAAGACAAAAAATGTATAATGTACACATCGAGATACAGTACCAAGCATGTAAAACTCAACAGCGTATCGGCGGAAGGTACAAAACCAACCAAGAACAACAATAGCGTAGCCAACAATGTCATAAAATACATTGGAAAACACACTCTACATTAAGAACAGAGCTTCAGAAAGGGGACAGGGAGAGACAATTGATTTCTTAAAAGAACATCACTAAACAATTGTGCTTATAGTTTTCGGGAGTTTTAAAAGTACATGCAATGTGCTTATGAACGTCTGATACTCTCTTCCTGTAGCCATTGCATTGAATTCAATGGAGACCTGCAAAGACCTGCTTCCATCTTCTTTCCTTTGAACTACATAGGATGTAGAGGTGCAAGTATAATGTGCATCAACACAAAACAAGGTTCATGCATCCCGGATGATTCATTTGATGTATTACGAGGTGGTTGTTGATGACAAGCAAAGTTGTAGAGTTCATGGAGTTCAACGCTTGACAGTATCATATTGTGTTTTATGTTTTATCTTCTTCTTGGTACTCTATATTTCAAACATTTCTGATATAGACTTACATAGATGGTAGAATGTATAGATTTAGGGGGAGCATTTGCCACCCAGATTGAAGGCGGGTGTGAAACCAGGACCTCACAATGGTTTTCCGTTCTAATATAGATAACTGTAGTGTCATGAACATGAATTTTGAACATCTAACAACAAAATCTTTTATTATGGACATAATCAGGCATCAGATTTTAGACATCATTATTCATTCCTGGATATATATTTTCCCTCTTATGGCAGGGATGTGAATAGGAGTTGAAAGATCAAACAAAACCCAATGATTCACGGCTGAAAGAAGAAGGCCGGGTCAGGTGAACCAAGCTTCTGTCATCTGCAATGTCTAAATTCGGGTCATGGTATACTTGATCATATTGATTTAGGTCTATTCCTGGCAGAGAGAGATGTGATAACCTTTACTTTGACAAACAGATCTCTATTACTTCTTTTATTGCAGTCGTATTCTAAACCAGGTCTGTAATCGCCGTCACAGTATTGAGCAGGAAAAAAAATAGCTCATATGTGGCTTTAAAAGAAATACTTTTTAAATTGCTTAAGGTCATGTTTTACAGAGAATAGAAGAGGTTAGAAAATAACAAGTGTTTATGTTTCGTATGTTGGATCAGTACACACAAGTCTTTTTCCCTGGTCTAGGATAACTAAATGTTCATACACAAAAAAAAAACACAACCTATTAACCCCACCATTCCCAGAGTACCGAATCACAGCAAGGCTTGTTTATCTGTATCCTCTATGGATTACACAATAGTTTCGCTCTCTATGTTAATTGACTGAAGCTTTCAGAATGTGGATGGAGTCAGGTGAGAAGTTAGCAATTTCATTCTATCCCTTCAACAATGCATGTCTCCGTTCTCCTGGGAAGGGGAGGCGGGTATAACTAGGAATTGTATTTATTTCCAACATTTTAGAAAGACAACAATCGTGAACTTGCCTCTGTCCAGGGAAATTAAAGCAGTTTTGTTATAGAGTGTCCTATTGTTTTGTGTTTGGGGGGGGATGTGATCACTAGCAGACTCATTGAAAATGGGAAACCATATGCTACTGGTTCAGTACAATCCATGTTAAAAAGGTATTGTTTAGTGCTGCAAATTATAGAAATATGGACCTGTACAAGGGGATGGGAATGGGTAATGTCCTCTGTCACGCTCCTTTCTCATGCAAGTATAATAGGGGTTAGCAGCGCTGACACTACTGTACCTCTGCCTTAATCCCCCCAAACTAAGCCCCTACTGTATAATATACAGTATATATATATATATATATATATATATATATATATACTCTCCCCCGCGGAGCAGGACCGGTCCAATTGATAGTTCCCATAGCATACGGAACAGTATTTTGTACACTAAAGGATCCACAAGTGCATGCATGAGCCTAGGGCAAAACTGGACTTTCTCACTCTGCGTGTGGAAGTTGGGTGGAGGGCAGAAACCAGGATCTGGTCAACAACAAGTTCCAGGACCAAACATGGAGAAAGGAATGGTATAAGTGCTATTTTGGTTTCTACCACCAGGGAGCATGCGGTGGGATGGAGAATGTGATTTATGCAAATCTTGCCCAAAACACCCTGCCTGGCAAAACATACGTTTACTATGGATGTGCACCTATTCATAGTAAAGATCGGGGCTGGAGGCAGGTATTTAATGAAAATCAATGACTCACAGTCAAAAAGTATTTCATATACAATATGCTGTGCTCTCTAATGTATTACTGTGATTGTACACATAAAGACATAAAGTAAGCTGTGTGTTAGTGTTATATCTATAATTCTATCTCAGTCTTTGTGTCTTGGGACAAATATATATGAATACAGAATTCTATAGATTCTAGAAAGTATTAACATGTGATTGCCCGTTTAATCATTTGGAATACATGCGAAACGGGTCAGCAGCATTTGTTGTCATACTACCAGTGACACTGATAATTGTGCTCAGACCTTGGTTGTTCAGTTTCTCATGACTATACTAAGCATGTATTTATTTTTTAGTTACTGCCTTAGTTACAGGAAAATCAGCAGAGCATAGGTTTCCCTTAAATCCAAAAGAATAAAATCTATTTACATTTCTTGAAACTCTCTGGAGGACTACTGGGGTGCAGTGTATGGACACACAATAGATGGGCAACTCTTTGGGAGGTATGCATTCTCCAGTGTGTGAAATGAAACTGAGAGTTTGAATCTGATTGGTTGCTATGAGCAATATCCCCACTTTCCATTCTCACTGCAATCTCACCGCTTAGTAAATATACCCCTTGTCTCTCACCTATTTACCTATTACCTTTTATATGTTAATAATAACATGTATGTTTGTGCTAGGAGGTATATAGGTTTTTTAATGTTTGCACATGTTATTTAAATGTGGTTTTATGCAATTCCAGAGCAAATAAAATTATTATATTATATGAAATATGTTTATTTATTAATAGATTTTTATTTATTACGTTTACAAAAATAGAATCTATGTTTTATAATTTTATAAAAAAATAGTAATTTTCCCACTGAAAATGACCTGCGCCTGTTTCTTACACCATTTCCTGACAGGTGGCTTACTCTGCTAAATTATTTATAAATGACAAGAAAAAGGAAGAGAAGGAATGTGATCTTTCTCCTTCTCTGTGCTATCGCACAGCTTGGGGGATCCTACCCCTTGAAACTGGAGTGCAACCTTTAGGTGTCCTCAAGTTATACACAAACAGAGAGACCGTGTTATTATAGGAATAAAGACCCCTGGCCCAGCCCTCCCCTGCTTACAAAGCCAAATAAACAGGGGCATACAATAGTCTATATCCATGGTAAAAGAAAAGAGAGTTATGTAAGACACTATTAAAATACAAATGGTTATTCCAAACCAAGCTAAAAAAAACCCTCTCTTTTCTAATTTAAATATTGTGGAATTGGAAATCTTCCACTATCCCCACGCTCGCGAAGGTGGAGGCCAAAATCACTTACTGTTACACTATGGAGACTCTGAATTCCCCTATTCTACCTCTACTAAGTCTCCACTCCTGCTGTGGTTTNGATGGGCGGAATATCTTGCTGGAACCTCCGGACGGGACCCTTCATTTCCACCGCCCCCTACCACCCCGCCCGATAGCTCCCTCCCTTCACCCCCAGCCTGCCCCTGAAGCAGGCGGCCCGTCAGGGCTTCTCGCTCTTGCATTGGCCTTTGTCCCCTTTCTTGACCCATCCCCCTCACTGGTCCTGGGTCTCCCCCCTGGTTTTGTGTCCCCTTTCGACCCTCCTCATTACTGAATCCCCATCGCATGTTGTGCATACTGTTCACGTCATTTCATAACCCTTCTGTTGATTACATTTTGTACCCCCATCTGCGATGGGTCGTTCTGCTGTTTGTATGTGCTACTCCTTGTTACCCCCAATCTCCCTCCCCTCCTTTTTTTTTTTTACTTCTGTACCCCCCTTTCCCAAATTTTCAATAAAAAAATCTAATGGTTAAATATTGTGGAATTGTCCCTGTTCCACTAGCACAGAGCAGTCGGATGCAGAGGCAGGTGGGTGGACAGCGGTGTGCCCATCTTTCTGCGCTTGCATCTGTTTGGAGAACCTTCACCGCACTTGGGAGACAATAAAGGTCACTCTGTAAATGTTTATTTGACAGACACAATTTAAACTCTATTATTGGTCCATAGAATCAAAATCTCAAGGTGTAAATATGTTTATTATCAAATTTCCTGCATACAGATTGTTCTATAAAGCCGCTTTTGCGAGTTCATAACCCCCATGCCCTTCCACCACAGATTATGTTGCATTTGTAAATCTCATTAAATGATTCACTTTTAATTCAGCCTTGTGCCGAAATAGCAAAAACAAAACAGATTATGATATCTAATTGCACCTGCTCTGAGGTGGCAAAGATTACCGAACTAATTTAAGCTTTTAGCATTTGTCTGCCCGCCATACAATACAACTCATAAATCATAGCAAAAGTATAGATAAAGCATGCATAATATAAAATCCATTTCCAAGAAAGAACTATTAAAAATTGCATACTTAAAAACTATTTTGTTCTACACTAATTCCTTACATCATGTGCTAATATAATATTTTCAAGGTTCACAGCATTATACAGAATGAATTGGCTTATTTTTGTTCCACTACATTATGTTTAATTGCAATGTCTTATAACTCTGCACAATGACTACTGATAGATTATATCTCACTTATTTTGCTCTAGGCTCCTGTGAATTTGTAAATTGCTAACAGTATAATCATGCAAACTGTTTATATTTATATGCACTGTAAATTCGACTTTTAACTCAATATGTCACCACAACAACCAAAATAGATGTCTGTGGCCCAGCAGAGATCTTTCAGCTTTATAGCAGGAATCATTTACTCAGAGCAACGAGCACGTGTGGCTCTGCACAAAAGACGTGTCTGTGTGTTTCTGCTTTATTGAATGTGCTGTTATTTCAGGTTATTGTGGAGGAAACTGGATGGATTCTGTGTACTGTGTGGCAGGTCTTGGTATGGAGATCCCCACAAGAACTTGTTTAGTAAATACTGAAATCCAGAGATTGAGTAGCAGCAAAAATGATGTATGTATTCCAGTCCCCCCCCCCATGTATATATCCCTTTTATTATCAACGTAAGCTATTAGGGGGAGGAAAGGGAGATCTCTGCGAGAAATTGTTGGGATTCTTGCTTGAAGATTGTTTGAGAACCTCCACAATGGAGGTTAGTAAATGCAACAAATCTGGATTCAACACCTGGATCAGCCCCACAATCTGAATAGATGGTGTGCACCTAAACACATACTATCCTGATTAAACCAAGGTATTAACAAAACTTTGAAAGACCGTAATACAAAAAGTTTGTTGTTGATGATGATTCAGTGAGGAGGGACCGATACCAAATGCATATATATACTGACAGTGTGTATTTTCCCCAACCCTTATCCTCACCCTTCCCATCTATTATTTAGGCTTCTCTTATCTGCAGCCTAGTCCTAACCCTCTATTTTTCTGATACAGCCTCTCCCCTCAGTCTAATTCTTACTCTAACCTTTCCCTTTTCCAATCTATCTTCTCCTACAGCCTAACCCTAACCTTTGCCTTCTTCAGTCCATTCCCTTCCACAGCCTAACCATAGCTTTCCATTCTCCAATATATCCCCTCCCCACAGCCTAACCATAACCCTTCTCTTCTACACTCCATCCCTTCCCCACAGCCTAACCATAATCTTCCCCTTCAATCCATCCCCTCCCACAGCCTAACCATAACTTTTCCATTCTCCAATCTATCCCCTCCCCACAGCCTAACCATAACTTTCCCTTTCTCCAATCCATCCCCTCCCCACAGCCTAACCATAACCTTTCCCTTCTTCAATCCATCCCCTCCCCACAGCCTAACCATAACCTTTCCCTTCTTCAATCCATCCCCTCCCCAAAGCCTAACCATAACCTTTCCCTTCTTCAATCCATCCCCTCCCCAAAGCCTAACCATAACCTTTCCCTTCTTCAATCCATCCCCTCCCCACAGCCTAACCATAACCTTTCCCTTCTTCAATCCACTCCCTCCCCACAGCCTAACCATAACCTTCCCCTTCTCCAATCCATCACCTACCAACAGCCTAACCCTAACCTTTCCTTTCTCCAATTTGTTGGAAAAGAGAACTGTTGCCGCAATTAATGTGTAAGTTGTTAAAAAATAGATTTGTTTTAGTTTACTTTGCTATCCATTAATTCATCTTTTGAAAAATGAACAGAGTTTCAATATACAGACAGTTAAGAATTATCCGTTGACTGTCAATATGTAGAATTTTTTCTGCTCTGTCACTTAAAACCTTAAAGAAATGTACAGCCGTGAAAACCACTCCTTATCTACAATGTAACATTTATTGGTTTAGAAATACACATACAAGACATTATATTTGAATAAACCATTAATATATAAGATATCCTTTTCATTTTGCTTGTAATGGGGAGCGACTTCTCGAGAGCTGCTGAGGTCTCATGGCGTCACAAGTCGCCTCCAATTTTCAAGTTGCCTGCATGAGAAAACGGTGAGTGGGCCTGTTTGCTAATGATGGCCTGATTTCCATGCCAATAGGGATAGTGTGCCCTCTAGTTATAATACAGGAAGACTGGCCTTCATATACAATGATTTTTTTCGATGCAAAAAGATTTCAGTAAACACATGTTCATTTTATAGGTTTTTTTTAAATGTCATAATAAATTTGCGAGCTGAAAAATAATTTTCCAAGTAAACAATTCAGGAGCTGGAGAAGATGGGATGCACATTAAATCAGTGCATGGGCAGGGATTCTATAAATAACTGCATAACACAGTAAATATTGAGTGGAGCACGTAATGCAGAAATCTATTCTCTATGATTATGCTTGATTAGTTTGATATTTTGTCACACAGTTGACTTGTTAAATTCAGGTAGAGCTGCCCTTTAGGAGTTGTAGCTGTTAGCAAAAGGCTGGCACGGTGCATTCTGGGTAGGGAAGCAGATGACAAAGGGTCAACCACATAGAGTGAAGTCTTCATTGTTGACGGTTATTTTTGGTAAGCTGCAAACTGCGCTTTCTTTAAGTTGAGATAAACAAACAGTGGAAGTAATAATACTAATAGAAACAGGAATCGTGAATTCAATCTGCAACATGAACAGAATATTATAACATATTATACTGCTCTACTAATGAGGCCGCCTTCTAAATGCTACACTAGAATAATTGATTAAGGTCAGAATATTTATGTAGGTAAACATGACAGCGTGGTATAGCGCTGCTGTAGAATTCCAGACCCTCCGACATTACCCATTCCACCAGGTATACAATAATCTGTTTTTGATGTTCCACCTATCAGTTACTATGGTAACCACTTGGGTTGATGAAAGAAAAAAAATATTAATTCGAACATTAGTTAGTAACATTAGATTAATAAAAACCAGATGAGTTACTGTTGGAAACTCAAGGAGTATTTTGTACCTGGTGGAATGGGTCATGATGGAGGGTCAGGGCCTAAGCAGGGAGATTGCAGGGAGATTGAAAAGTGTGGATGTTGCCCATAGCAACCAATCGGATTCGAATATAAAATGAAACTGAGAGCTTGAATCTCATTGGTTGCTATGGGCAACATCCCCACTTTTCAATCTCCCTACAGTCTTATGCTTAGTAGATTTAGGCCCCGGAGTTTTCATGACTACTACTACTACTACTAATAATACAAATATGTTGGCATTATGAAAATATTTCTATGGGGTCCATCATGTGCCAACAAATTCCCTGGCACCCATTTCTGTCACCAGGATTAGCTTCTTGAAATAGATCCACACAGACTGCTTATATTTTTGCACAAATTTACTATTAACCTACAAACCTGAAAACCACCAATCCATGGGGACTAAAGAAACACCACTGGGGATCTATTTCTGGTCCCATCTAACCTAAAGCTGGTTGAACTCATGGTGGGAACCACTCACTTCAAGTTCTACCTCCGTGGTTCTAAGTTGGTAAAGCTTAGTTCTGGTTTGTGGCATGAATGGAGGGGGGGGGGGGGAGGTATCACTCTCTTCACATTACAAATTACACCCTCCCCATTTCCAAGTGGTCACGTGCTAGTATGATTGATCTCATGGATCTATCTGAGCTAATACAACAATTATTCTTTATTGTGTTCCTGGTTACTGTGGTCTCATAGTTTAGACCCAGTTTTCAGCTACTCTCCTACAACCTACAGATGTGCCAGCTATAGAATGCACAATGGACACTATGAATACCAATTCCAAGGTAGCAAATAATTAATGGATCATTTACAAATAATTTTTATTATAGGAGAAGAAAATAGGTCAGTCTTGCTGTACTCTCTTTTGTGTTATTATAAAGCACCAAATGTTATACATATTACATACTACATAATACACCCACAGCTTGTACCACACCACAGATATCATGCACCCCCCTAAGCTCACTTACTCCACCCAGCAGAGCTAACCTACAACACCAACCACCACGACTCTCAGCTCAGCTCACCTGCATCACTCACCGTCTGCTCTACTCATCAGTAGAATGCTGTTGATTGTGCCTTTTCAATGTAAACGTGAATGACATTTTTATGCATTACAGTTAAGAAACTGGAAAGGTTGATACTAATCCACTCATTAGAATTGACTAAACAGACACTATTTCGAAATACATACATAGCTGACATTTAGCTGTTGGCTCTATGTATTTTGAAATAATGACTTTTGTAGCTGCAAATGCATACCTTTCAAAACTTAGAAATTAGTATTAGTATAGTTAATAATAATAGTTAATAATTACAAGGAGCATAAATATATTACAACCCACAGATACTCATATGTAAATTGGCATATCTGGGAGCATACATCTTCCCCATAGCAGTACCCATGCTTTATAAAAAATAAAAAATAAACCAATCAAACATAAATCAAACAAAGTAGTAATTCATCTTATTATTAAAATTCTGCACTACTACTAAATCCTGGGAGATAGACAGTATTTGCACATCAGTCGACCATTTATAATTGTCACCTCTCAGTTCGATCTTAAAATATTGCCTAATTTTATATTAATTTAATATAATTAAATATGTTTTAATTATGTATTTCCAATACACTTATTACAACAAAAAACACATTTTATTTATTTTGAATAACAGTGGGTATAAATAATAATCCTGGTTGTTAAAGTTTCAAACCAGCATTAACCAGCTTATAACTGGACAGATTAAAAAGGCAGCTGCAGACTGAAAAGGGTTCCTGGTGCCGCTGATTAGAACTCCGATATGAACAGAATCTTGAATTGTTTTATTNTAGTTGAAGTGCTTTATTCCTACTACTTTGAATTATTGGCACGCAGTTATATGGGGAAGGGGAGTGCTCGGGGGTTCTACAAAGATTTAGTGTTCCTATTACATTCATGTCTGGATGGTACACTAACTGTGTAGACTGATATACAGCACAATAATGTCTTGCTTATATATGGAACATTTAGTGCATATAAAGTAACAAGGAATGAAAACAGAAACACGCTATAGCACAAGTGGCGATACATATGATGGCTATGAGACTGTAGTATTACAATAAAAGAAGCCTAGCGCATCATGCTGTGTATTAATTCTATGTACTGTAGCCAATAACACATTGAGCTGATAAGGTTCAGAGACTATTCAAATAATGACAGACTCCTCTTATGTCACAAATGATATTTGTATATTCATTAGGTAACAGTGTCACATTAGATAATTACTTTTCTCATTAGGTAATTAGTTCTATATTAGGCTAATAATAACATAATAGATGTGATGCATCACATTGTTCATTGGTGGCTTGCAGGAAAGCAATGTCTGTGAGCTTACTTGTTGATAAAAGAGTGAGTTTTCGCATCTCTCTGAATTTAACTCTTTAACATGTTGCAGTTATAGCTGCTTTGGTGGGTTTTCTCACCATCATGGTAACAGGTACAGAACATTTACCTCCGCTGGGCTGCCCAGTATATTCCCTTATTTAGACAGTGTTCTCCCCAAACACATTTCTGTATCATAAACCCTACTAGTTCCATCCCACATATCGGTGGTAGGGCCACCTACATCTCCAATACGGGAAGGGGTGAGTTGGTAATGGAATAAGAGAAATCACCTTCAGGCTCTATCAGGCCGACCTATGGCGGCTTCACAAGCTTAACGGGGAAGGACCATTTGAGCTGGATAGTGGAGGTGATGGTGAGGGATGGTAAGTAACACCAGAGACTGAATGAGTGTGTGTGTGATTAAGTGTGTGTATTTGTGTGTGTGTGACTAAGTATGTGTATTTGTGTACATTACCCCTATGTATCCAAAATCCTCAATTGATTTTGTACCCTTTACAGACCCTTTTGCTCACTCAGAAGACTATTAGAGGCATGTACACATTTTACATAACTTTATTTGTGAAGACAGATCTGATTTGACCTTAGTTAGCAACAGTTTAGATTTTAGGGAAGTTTAAGAGTTCCTAATATTTGTGAGTAGATTTTTATTTCTAGAACATAAACTAATATTTCCCATTAGAGTATGCAAATACATTTTGTATCACAGGCTGCATCTCCTACTGACAACTTCAGCTGGGAAGAGAATCAGATGATGCTACAAATGCCCCTGTATGTATGAGCAATCAATGCCTACACATGCCAAGAGATTGCCCACAGCATCTGTCAAAGTCCATTTCTTCCAGTTGTCAATGAGAGGAGAACAGGAGAGGCATCTCAGCGTGTGTTGCTAAGATCCCTTCCACCATTAGACAAAAATAGGGACCATGTTGGCATTATTTTTAATGTGAACCATGTCATTTTAGAAGGACTCATGTTGTACGTACATGTAGGGGACACCAAGGATCCCATCACCCTGTACTCACGCCGGTTACACCCCTTCTGAGGTTCTAAGTATTTTGTTTGAAATTACTATTTGGAAACTGACATGCACATGAAATACACAGAAACCTATCTTGCAGTATTCTAAAGAAGAACGTGAGTAAACAGCTAAAAAATGCTCACCAGAATAATTTACAGATTACCTGGTTAAGTGGTTAAAATTCAACACATACAAAACTTCCTGCAAGTTGTGCAGGGTGCCTCTGCTATGAAGTTCCTAGGCTTAGTCATTCTACAGCTGCTTATTACTCACACACCGAACGGATACCATACGCTTATCTGAAAACCACAGCCTCCCCAGGCTCACATTATGGGTTACCCTGCACTGTACACATCACTCAGACACAGACTCATCGGCATGCTAGTCAACACTTTATTGGCAGTAAAATAATTAATGGGATTTAGATATTGAAAATAAGAGGTTACCCCTGGGCAAAACCATGTTGGAATACGAGATAGGACTTGTGACTTTTATCTGCCATCACTTTCTATGATTCTAGTTCAAGGGGCGTCAACAGAATTATTTTCTGAGCTTATTGCATTTAGATTCTGACCAACTTTTCTTTTAAGCTGTTACTTAAACTCGGGTTAAGAAATCACCTTTCAACACTAATGTAGTTTGCAACAGATTACATTTTCCTCCTCTGCAATTTAACATGTTTTTTTCCTAGTGTATCATGACATCAGTGGGAGAAGTGACGGTATGACATACCCCCGTATGTCCAAGGGTATATGGTGCAATGAATACTGTATATAAAAGTCATATATATTAAAGTACCTTCAGTATATCTCCTTTTTTGAAACTCAACTCGTCTTCCCCAGAGGCAGTGAACTCATACAGTGCAAGCGCCTCCATTATTTTCTCCTGTGAAAAAAAAAATAGTGATTAGTACAAAAATGGGCAATATTTGTTATCCTGCCTCCTGGATATAGAGTCAATAGCTATAGCAAAAAAGAGACTCCTAGCAGTCTCTGCAGTGGCGAGGAAAACTGTTCTCCAGGGCCTAAATTCACTAAGCGGAGAGTTTGCTGGNGAATTTGAAAGGTGGTGAAGTTGCCCATAGCAACCAATCAGATTCGAGCTCACATTCTCCAGTATGCAAAATGAAACTGAGAGCTTGAATCTGATTGGTTGCTATGGGCAACTTCACCACCTTTCAAATTCTCCAGCAAACTCTCCGCTTAGTGAATTTAGGCCCAGGTGTGAATTCAACCCTCACCCTTCCTCCTCTTCCGCAAGAAACTCTATCATGTTTTCCGCATGGATTGGCTGTTGGTATCGGTCGCTATCCAAAAAGTCTAGTGTACATTTTTTTTCTTTGGCACATTGGAAACTTTTATTGATATTGTTTCTGATATTGTTAATCGACAATTATGGTCTTGTTTCTAATCCACAATGTCGTACCTCACACGATTTAATGCTCCATACCCAATAACGTTAGGCTCGGAATAATTTCTCTTGATCTACTATGGCGGGTGGGATCTCCATGTTGTTGGGTCCTCCTAATTACCTGCGTGTCTACTTTTTGTAACTTTGCTCTGTGCTTGTGATGGGGAACGCATTATCATGTTTTGTATTGCTTCTGCACAGTTTTGTATTGCACGCCTCTTAAGCTTTAATACCGTCATCTGCATTTATCTGTGTGCTTCAATAAAAATGTTTGCAAAAAAAAACTAAAAATGACTTCTATAGAGGTCTTGTAGAGTGGCCTGTGCCAAAATTTTGGACGTACACATCCCCTTATTGTACATTGACTACTTCCCTCCACGCCAGCGGGTGTACGCTCACCTATGAATCGCGCCACTATCTCAAATTCATGACCGTAGTCACTCCACCCAAAATAATGTACCTGTTCATATATATATGGCTAAAACCACAGAGCCCCCACAGGCGCCTCCGTTCTTTGGTCATATTTTTAATATTATCTTAGGAGGAGCAAACGACGCCCCCAATATGCTCAGTAACATTAATAGTTGTCAACTCTTTTAAGACTATAAGAAATACCATGTGAGTGCCCATTAAATGTTATGGTTAGTGATAATTGCTGTAAAACTCTCTACACTTGCATTTAGGTCATTAATTTAGTTAATCAAATCAATGTACTGTATGTGTCAGTCTGAAGCAGTACATTTAAATAACCTACATAGTTTACAACCAAGTTATATCTTATTAATTACAGGCCATGATTGCTGTAACAGTGAAGAGTTTGTATCAATTTGTGTACAGCAGAGATGCCGTCCCTAATTATTCCGCACAGATTTCTAGTTGATATGTGCACAATGTTGCATAATGAGGCTTGAGGTGTCTAAAAAGGTGAATCTTCCGTCTCATTCACTTGCAGCAGCTTGAATATTAATGCAAGTCAAATCAATTGAAGCAGCTGTCTCTGTGATGTAAAAAGCTAAAAAGGCAGGGAATTGATTGGTGATTATTTCCCTTCAGCTCCAGTGACAATGGTGTAAATCAGACAACAGACAAGGAAAGAAAAGTGTTTGTTCTTCAACCTGGCACCCTAAACCTTTAATTGACAACCGTGCATTCTGCTGTATGTAACATATCTGTATTTCAAATCACCTAATACTTAGAGATATTCACTACTCCTTCCTTTACCAATGACACAAGTTCGTCTACAATGAAACTTGCCCTCTTTATATCTTGGAAAAGATAAAGCATATATACACATTTGTATATGTAAGTATGGTTTTTATTTGTGAACAGATTTTAACACTTTTTTTGTACAATGCGCTATTAACTTTTAAACATAGTCCCCATCCATGCACGTGCGCCAAGTGCCAAGTCCAAGTTTTTATATGCATTGCTGGTAAATTTTCGAATTCAATGCTAAAGCTGGCCATACACCAGAAAGATAATCTTTCCAATCAACAGATAAATGACCCTCACAGCAGAAATCTGTTACATGTGTACTCACAAAACATGCATTTAATGAGTGCACATCTAACAGATTTCTCCTGTGAGGGTCATTTATCTGTTGNTTGGAAAGATTATCTTTCTGGTGCATGGCCAGCTTAAGGTTTAAATCTAGAAAAAAGGAAACAGATTCCGAGATATGTGACGTGTACAAAAGAAATAATTTTACAATCCATTAGCACAACCTAGACGGTACATTGTTCACTTACAAGTGTAAAACTGCTACTGGAAGTGTATTTATTAGTGAAAGGGGAATGTTGGATGCCTGGATCCGCTCCAATGGATAGTTGCTGATTTGTTGTGTCTCCAAGAAACTGCAGCATGGGCAGAGCTTGAGCATGTGATTTATGGTCTATATATGATATATAGGACCCAATTCAGTGCTGTGCAAAGACAGGTAAATGCTGGTCACATGCTTTTTTCTGTCTATTATGGTACTTTGTGTCCTTTTATCGGGCACTTAGAAATTACAGGTGGTGAAGGTATGTATTTAACCCTACCTATTCTTAGTAACTTTGGGAGTCATTTTTGTGAGTCTCTCAGACATTACAAGAGACTCGCCAACTATGGTCCAGTGTAAGCAAACTGGCCTGTATACCCACACATATCATCAATTTTAATAAACATTTCTATTTATTATAAAGGAAAAGCCTTGCTTTCTTTTATAGGCTGTTTACAAGCACCTCTTTTATGTTAACATGTTGTTTGTGTTGACAACAGAGGGTTAACATTCCCATGCTCAATGTGTTAGGCCGGCATTGCGGCCGTTCTGCCACTGAATCTGTGTCATGGGAGCGTTTCTGAAAATCTCTTTATTCTGTATTCAATTTGTTCCGAAAACGTTTTAAGAACGTTGTCCCCTTTCATTAGAGGATGAATATCTTTGCCTGAGCCTGGGGGTGCAGCAGTAATCTAGCCCAGCGCCTGGTGTCTGATTAAACAACCATTACTGCCTTCTATTTTCTCCTTCTTCTTTTTTTCTCCCCTTTTATCGCATGACTTCTCCAGAATGTATTTGTGCTTATGAGGACCGTCGGATCCTTTCCCCTGGCTTTGATTAAGAGGCTGAGAAAAGAGCGGTTAATGAGCCCGCCCTAACGAGTACTGATCAGTTTGCTCTGAAAACGTGATGTCTGCACGCTTCACTGAGCCCTCAATGTATGAAAGAGCTGGAAAAGAAAGATGAAAGAGGCGGGTTTATATAGCGATGAAAGAAGCCTTTACTCCTCAATATCAAACTGTCTCCGCACAATGCAATATGGTCCATTTATCAAGGCAATGGTGGCACTCGCATTATGAGAGGTCAATGGATCTGAGTATTTCATTCCTACTCTATTTAATGTGCATCTTCTTTAGCATCTTTATGATTGGTAAAATTAAGGAGTATCCTGATATCTTTATATGTTTAGATATGTTACAAGGTTCCAGGTCAGAAAAAAATCAAAACACTATTTAATGGCATATTTTCTAGATATTTATATGGCCCCATCAGGTTACATAGCGCCTTACAGTCTACGATCATTATGGCATGATGGGTGGCAACAGACCCTGTCCACAATCTTGACAATTATGCTCTCTATAAGACATAGGGTATGCAAGTTTGCATATGATGTGACTTCATCACGCCTCCTGATGAAGTCACACCAGACGAAACACGTACAGGGAAAGCAAGCTGGACACTGAGCGCCACGCTGCTACTGCTCCAGTTCTGCACCATCGGACGGTGTATTTTTTTTTTCTTTTCCTCTGGATGAGAGTATTTTATGGTACGGGGAAACCCTGTGAAAATTTTGTCTTTTAAAATAAATGTTATGTGCACCATGGAACGCTCTATGTGATTGATTTTCAGATACATATATATTTTTATATATAACAAAAAGAAAAAAACAGAAGCAGCACTAGTATACAAACACTAATAAAGGGGTGCTGTACCCAGGACAAATTAATATCACCAATTAATCCCTAAAAAAAGGACAAGGGGTACGCNCTCACCAATTTTCAGTATTAATAAAATTTTTACTTCCTATTTACAGTTCATAGTAATACACAAAATCCTTCACAAACATCATAAGCCATATCACTGAATANAAAAAGANTAATCACTATACAGTACCATGAGAGACTCACAAAGCAGCTAAAATCCAAAAACCGTAATCTATTGCACATACCCTCTAAGCCCACAACAAANNG
>JABWIB010006194.1:6372-19684 GCA_016617825.1 Platyplectrum ornatum
AAATTCGTCACGGCGATCTGACATTGACGATATGTAAACGTCAAACTAAATGACGAAAAAATACACATTCGTCACTTAGTGAATACACATTCGACGAAATCGTCAGCAATATCGTCAGCCACTGACGAATTCTTAAATTCGTCATTTAGTGAATTCNCCCCCATAAGTGTGAATTGTACAATCGAATGATTTTTCCAGAGTGGGCAAAACCATGCTTAATTGCAGGGGAGGCAAATTAATTGCAATCAGTTTTACAGGTGAGAGATATTTCCTAGCATAAGTCTAATAACAGTGTAACAGTAACACTGGTCAGTATCTGTGTGCAACATGCAACAATAAAGTATTCTCCCTGCATGCAAACACTGACATTCATTTTACCTCTCCTGCAATTCAACATGGTTTTACCCACTCTTGAAAAATCTTTTAATTGGAACAATTTATCTTACAGTGTATGGCCAGCTTAACTCTGTTGTCACAGTTTTATCTTGCCTCCCCAGTAGCTCAGTCTTTGGTTTTGCCCAGGTATACACCTGTTTTAATACACAATACAGAAGATAGCAATGAATCTCAGCACTGTAAGCAGCTTGGAACTCTGTAAGAATGATTTGCCAACTTCAACCCCAAAATTGTACAGAACAAAAGTAAACAATACAGACCCAGGCGCTACAATGAAATCAAGTTCAAAAATAATGTCCAATCATTGGTGTTACCATTGATGCGCGTAAAGTCCTACTTTCCTCCGACTTTTTAGCTTTCCTTTCCTGAATGTTCTTGTGGGTCTTATTCTTCCATAATCTTCCCGTCACGATCCCGCTCAAAAGGAAGAAAAAAAAAAGTAGAAAATAGTGCAGATTGCTTCTTACAAATCAGAATCCCTTTGCCCTTCAATCATTCCACTTACAATACTGTATCTTGAATGATAGCCTTAAGGACCCTTCTGATGTATTGGACTCTGCAACCGGATACACCTCAGAAAATAGAAAAAGATTTAAGTGCAGACTTTTCCAAATATATTTTAATTGTACCTTGGTTCTGCTTACGCTTTTCTCCTCTTTCACTTTAATCGTTTCACAAGCTGGTCAAAAGTCTGGAAACCGGCGTTCCTCCTCCGTAATCCTCAAACACAGAAATATGAACAATAGTGCAACACCATAAGATATAGTTAGTAGGAGGAATATGTGGTTAATTATGCTCACGTGAATTTTCTCGTTTGGTGTGCTTATCTCAGTTTGCCATCTCCTTCCTGTAGTCCAATGAGGGAAGTAACACAAGCACATTTGCAGTATATTTATTTTAAATTTTCCATTTTATATATAAAATCCACAAAATATAAAACATATATGGGAAAATATAAATAAATGACCTTGACCTTGAAAAAGACAGCCGCAGCTTTCGAAACACGTCGGTGGTTAGGTGTGCTATCGGGACTCCACTACCCTATCCACACGAGCCGTACACTCAACGCAGGGCCCCCATTAGATCTTTAGCGGACAGTACAAGGTGGATCAGGTGTAGTAGGTAGCCCACGATTTTACAGGATTCCCATTAAGGGATTTTATTTATTTATATTTTCCCATATATGTTTTATATTTTGTAGATTTTATATATATTTAACTGGAAGATTGAAAATAAATATACTGCAAATATACTCATGTTACTCCCCTCATTGGACTACAGGAAGGAGATGGTGAACTGAGATAAGCCCACCAAACGAGAAAATTCACGTGAGCATAATTAACCACATATTCCTCCTACTAACAATATCTTATGGTGTTGCATATTAAATACTATTGTTCATATTTCTGTGAGGATTACAGTTTTCAACTTTTGACCAGCTTGTGAAACGTTTAAAGTGAAAGAGGAGAAAAGCGTAAGCAGAACCAAGGTACAACTAAAATATATTTCGAAAAGTCTGCACTTAAATCTTTTTCTATTTTCTGAGGTGTATCCGGCTGCAGAGTCCAATAAATCAGAAGGGTCCTTAAGGCTATTATTCAAGATACAGTATTGTAAGTGGAATGATTGAAGGGCAAAGGGATTCTGAGTTGTAAGAAGCAATCTGTACTATTTTCTACTTTTTTTTTTCCTTTTTGAGCAGAATCGTGACGGGAAGATTATGGAAGAATAAGACCCACAAGAACATTCAGGAAAGGAAAGCTAAAAAGTCGGAGGAAAGTAGGACTTTACACGCATCAATGGTAACACCAATGATTGGACATTATTTTTGAACTTTGATTTCATTGTAGTGCCTGGGACATTAGTCTGTATTGTTTACTTTTGTTTTCTACATCTGTTTTGCCCATATTCCCACACTTTGAATCAGGCCAACAGAATGCTTAAGCTAATGCCACACAAACAATTATGTTTTTATTGAACATACCATGTAAATGTTTACAGGGTGACAAAGTATGTGAACCCTTGGATTTAGTAATCAGTTGACCTTCCTTTGGAAGCAATAAAATCCTTGTTCATCAGTGCACGGTAAGACAAATTGTCTATTTAATAGAGAAAATTCAGAACTGTTGCTACTTTACCTAGAAGTGGTCATCCTGTAAAGATGTCTTCAAGAGCACATCACATAATGAACAATGAAGTGGAGAAGAATCCTAGAGTGCCTACTAAAAGCTTACGGAAATCTCTGTCACAATATGTAAAACACTACTACTTTTGGATCACTTCTTCTCCTCTCTTCAATTTGTGGAGGATTGGAATTGGGAACTTCCTCGGCCACTTCCTGAAGAGAGCTGGGACAAGATATTTCTATTTTCCTCCAAATGCTACCTTAGCCTCTCCATAGTGTAGACACAATACAAAATTGTCACACGCTGGTACAGAGTTCCCGCCCTGATTCACCGATTCCTTTCCGAATTACACAGAGCTCACAGAGTTGGAGATGCCAGGCTGCTGTCGGCTCCTTCATGCACATCTGGTGGGAATGTGCCCTCATACAAGGGTATTGGTCTGGAGTCCAGGACCTCTCCCGTAAGGTGCNGAATGTGGGGGTCCCCAATTCTGGTTACTCAACTTGCCCGACTTGCTCTTTCACCGCTACAAACCGCTCGCTACTGCGGCACTTCAATAATGCGGCCAGGTATCCAGCACTGGATTGGACAGGGTGCTTGTCAATCAGCGCAGGACTTCCTCACCACCATTACTTGCCTTTCCTCCAGCACTGCATGACCCGGGCAGCANTTGGATGAATATATATATATTGCAGATCACAATACACTGATTAAAAAATTAAAGTGATTATCAATCCAGAATTCCAAACAATCAGATAATCGTGCCCTAGAATTTTTCTGGTATTTTACCACTGTCTTCACCACAAACTAGAACGATTTTAGCCCAATTCCACAATAATCATGAATTTAGAAAACAATCGTCTAGTGTGTGGCCAGCTTTAGGCTGAGGAGGCAATGCATTTCCTGCATGCCAATAATTGAATAACCATTACGGTTAAACAAGTTAGGGTCTAGGCACTTTTTGTGAGGAGAACAAAAATTAATACTGGTGCCAAAGGCAAGCTGGTGCAAAAGTATGTTTTAAATGGCACCAATAGTATCACACAGCTGTGAAATAGCTTTTAATGTTCTCTACACTGTGATGTAATAATGAATTGTCTGATCCATGGGGTAGAACACACATTTTTATATTTCATTTTTTTTTATATTTTATCTTTCCTGTATACTGACTTTTGACTTTGAATTGCTCTAAATGATTCTTCATTCTGTGGATTTGTGGACCCGTCCAACTCATACCCACATACTTAGCCTACATCATTTTCTGCTCTTATTTTACATCATGTTCAATAAGAGCCATATTAAGTCTGTCTCTCATTCTTATTTCAATAGGAAATTAAACCATGAGGTCCTTCTCTGTGTATTGCCTCTTGGAGGAGTGTTGGAGGAGTTTACCCTATAAGTTTCAAAAAGTTTGGTTCAATAGGATTGTAAAGAAGGAGTTTGTGGAGTTTATGTAGATTTACTGTATATACTCGAGTATAAGCCAAATTTTTCAGCACATTTTTTTTATGCTGAAAGTGCACCCCTCGGCTTATACTCGAGTATAAAATGTTTAATTTTTTTGTGTCATGATGTAGGGATGTACTGACACTGGCAGGCAGCATGACACTCATACACCACACCGAGTCCACAGAGCTGGCACAGGCATGATAGTGTGCTGTATAGGTTACAGCATGGCACAGGAGCTTTACATTGCCTTATATGCCTTATATTACCCCTGCACATGCAGGAAACANGGGGACAATAGAGACATATAGGGGAAGATCTATAGAAGCTGGACATAGAGACCAGAGACAATGCAGTCCTATGGGGGTAATGATCCATCAGTGACATGAGTGACACGAGCCTTTCGCAGTGGTGACAGACAGACATACTGGGGGGTGGGCTTATATTCGAGTCAATAAGTTATCCCAGTTTTTTTAGGTGAAATTAGGTACCTCGGCTCATTCGCTCACACACTCTTTTTCTCCTTTCTGAATTTACTGCATTGGTTCAATTCTCTCAAATGAAGACCACTACCACACCACGAGAATGTGTAATAGTACCAGGGTATACCACATAATAATATTAAAAAAATGTAGTTTAACCCTATTTGGTAAACATTATACAAAATTCTAGGTTATTCTCCTCCTGTCTGCTTTTGTTTGGTTAAAAAACCAAACCAAANCAAAAACCCTACCCACTCTGCAACTAGAAGTGTTCAAAGCTGTCTTTTAAAGCTTATTAATTCCTTTATTATCATTTTTTCTAGCCTATTAATGTATTATAATTTAATAATGTTTGTGTGATTTAAACTAGTTGAATGCTTTGCATTTTCAGTGTTTATGAATTTACTTTACAATACATGTTTACAATATATAAGATTTTCTGGCATATTAGCATATTCTTAAATAAGAAATTATAAATGTGTTTTTTAGCAGATACCTGCATATTATGAAAGACAATTATTTGATAAAGTCGATGAGAACATTAAATAGCTACGTATGCAGATATATGAGAGCCAGATCCAGATGAACGAATAGAGGACACTTTCCGATAACAATCAGCACATGTTCAAAGAACCTGCTAAATGCCTTCCATAATATCCAGACTTTTACACTATCTTCATTTTACATGAGAATGATGCAGCGGTCTTAAGGTAGGGTCCTCAAATTGAATTTGTGTACAGAAGGCTGCATTAATTAAATATCAGAAATTGTATCTAGCCTTACATTTCTTAATCTTATGTACCAAACCAGCAAGATAGGTCTAAACAAATTCAAACTACAAAATATGAGTTACACAAAGTGACTGCTGACCATGTAACATTCTCTTACTTCTCTCACAGACATAAAATAGACATTCAGATAAGACTTGTGATTTGTTTGTCAATACTATCGGAAGTGATTGCGGAGATGACCAACAATTACCAATCTGCACAAAAAAATGGATGTCTGTATTGGTTTAATATTACATTGGATAAACTGTCCTTTTTCTGAATGAGTGTTGAGTTTGTTTCATGTGCGTCTTTGGACAAAATCTATATAGTGTATTCCACTGTACAGTTACGTTGCTTTGCAATAATTTTTATTTTCTGTGATTGATGTTTTTCATCTCTTTAAAAATGTAAACTTAATTCTGTATTTAAAAACAAAAAGTAGCATAGTGACCCTTTTAAAGTAAGTAATAGAAGGATAATAAGTACAAACCACACCATTTTTCAGATTAATATAAAGTTGAAAGATAATGAAATTTTCCTGCTTTTACCACAGACATAAATGCATTTTTTAAAGTCTTTACATTCCTTTGAACTGTTGCATGATAGAAATCAACTGCTGATTGCGTTTTTCAATCATTTGCTGTTCTTCTTTCAACTTTTTCTGTTGCAGAAGAATTTCCTCCTAAGGAGCAATTAAAACATTTGTTGGTTATAGCATTTAATTGCTTATTATAAAATGATTCCATATCACAACCATCATTGTTAAATGATTTTGCAATGGTTTCCTTTCTCTCATAAGTCAGTAAGTACATACGCCCTACATGAAAGAAGTTCACTCCCCTCTCCCTCACTAAGCTTGTATGAGCCTTCAGAACATTTAAGTGTCCTGAAGACTACCTTAACTTTATATACTGATCTGTTTAATTTACAAAGCAGATCAGTTTTAAACACACCTTCCAAGGTCATTACTTACTCGTTAGTTGCATACTATAAACATCTGCCTTGCTTATGTGCTGATGTTTATTTTGATGGCACTAGCTGGAATTTATGCAAGGAAACTGGCCCTATGCTGTGTAGGTCACTTGCTTAGGGCGGAATCATGACAACATTGTTAACGTTTGGACAGCCAGACTTTTTCTGCAGATGGCAGCAATGATGGCTGCTAGGACAGTCTCTCCCTCTGTAGCGTTAGATTACATCATATAACCAGGCGCTGCAGTAGGGAAAGAGACTAATATGATTCTGGCTCCCTACATCTCTGATTCGTTGTGCTTGCTGACCTGTTTGTGAGTCAGAGCAACAGCAGACAGCCTGTGATCCACAGCCTCGAGGAGCAGCCAGAAGCTGAAAGTGAAAGTAAAATGAAGAGGAGCACCAACAGTGAAAACACAAAATAAAAAGTTCAATGCTGTGGTAAGTTAAAAAGAGTCAGTGGCTTTGCTGTGCACAAGCATCTCTATAGAGGTTTTCCAGGCCATTTTTCCAGCCTTCTACAATAAAAAATGTACTAACTATATTTGATTACCTTACAGTTATAGGCACTTAAATGTGCCTTCAGGTGGATAGTGTGCAGTGGGAAACTGCTGATCAGTTTCTGCACACTTTAATGTCTCAAATAACTCATGGCAAATAAATTATGAGAAGTGTTTTCACTATTGGCTGACACTGTGGACCAGATGCAGACTTTACGTACAGTAAAGACACGGACACCCCAAGGAAGAATGCAAGAAGGACACGACTGGACTGCCTAAAATAGGTGGTAAATGTATGTGTGGGGTGTGGGTACAGGGTCCAATAATTGGACCCTGCCCACACACTGCACAATATTGTTCTCTCTGGGATGATATCAATCCAGAATTTGGAATGACCAGATTATCGTCCCAGAGACTTTCTGGGACAAAACCGTGTTGAATTGCTGGGGAGTTAAATTTCATTAGTTGCTAATAGTATAAGAGTTGCGAGATGATGTTTCCTAGCCTGTCTAATAATGTGTGCAGAATGCAAAAATAAAGTATTCTCCCTGCATGCAAACACTAACATTCATTTTACCTCCCCTGCAATTCAACATGGTTTGCCCACTCATGAGTAAGTTGCGAGTAAGTCAATAGTGTATAAAGTCTGCATCTAGTACATTGTCACACAGGCTCAGGTGAGGGCAAGAATTTCACATTGTAACATCTAGTCATAAATTTACTAGGCAGAATTGGAAAAGTAGGGATGTTGTTCATAGCATTCAGGCTCTTCAGGTTGTTCATAGCATTCAGGTTTCATTGTACATACTGGAGAATGTGAGCTTGAATCTGGTTGGTATGGGCCGCATCCCCACTTTTCCAATCTTAAAGCTTTAAAATATAGGCCCTAGGACCTATATGTTGTGTCTGTATTTTAGGTATTGGGTTTGATGTGACGTAGCCAACTGATATTACTACAACCTACTGTCCCAATGATTGTAAAATTCATCTAAAGCCTAGGTATCAATTTTTAGATAATTGCATTTATAGATACATTTGCCAAAAAAAACCATCAATAAAAAACGCTTGCCAAAATATCCCAGCCAAACTAGATACATTATAAATTGCGATTCCACTAAAGAAAATGCAACCATTGACCTCAATTATGAGGGAATATTTTGAACAGTATGAGATGATGTGCAGTACAAGAAGTTGAAATGTAAAGAGAAAAGATACTGCATACCAAATGAACTTACTCTTAGCTTACAAATGTCTCTCCTTTCTTTATCATTTTCCTCTGCTCTTGCTTTCAGCCATGCTTCATTTTGTAGCTTATGTTTTTCCATTATTTCNTGGAGTTCCTAAATATGAACATATACTATTGTATAACTCCACTGAAGTACAAAACCTTTGAAATGTTTATACTTTATCTTATACCAGAACTTGTGTATAATATCAACAAATAAAGTATTGAATAATATAATTTTACTCATTCAAATTTAGATTATTTTCATGCAATTAGTATATTTACAATGTAAAAATTTAGAGTAACTGATAGGTGTCACTGCTTACTCTNGTGAACTAAATGTGGATGAGTTGCTGGTGATGAGTGGTGAATTAATTGATAAATTTAGAGCCCAGTTGAGTGTACACCAATTGGAATGACATTTTTTGTATAATTTTGTACTGCTCATGCTCAGAAATGAAGAACACTCCATCATGCCTGATACAGGCCAGAGCTGCGGCAGCATGTAGTGAGAGTATAATACGTAAGAGCGGGCCAAAAGCAAGAGCATCAATCAAGAGCTGAGCACAAATGGAAATGGTTACTATTTACATCAAGATATTTGCATCAGTCACAGATCATGTTCATGTCTTGGAGGCTGACAATCTGCAATTTATTCCAGACACGTGCTATAATTTCATATTGCAAATGCAATGCAAAGGTTATGAAATCGCTGCAGGTGTACTGTCAAGGTGAAAATATTTAACATAATCTAGCTATAATTTAGCTTTAATTCAGCTTGTCTGCTTTGTGCTGTACATGCCGTACTTGTATACAATCCAGAGGTACTGCTGTTGTATGTTTTTGGATAGTACACAGCACACTCAGGATTGTGACATGAGGCACATGTTGTTTTCTGTTCACCTCTAGAACAACCTCTTCAACAGTTTTTTTTCTTCTTTTTTTTTGAACATCGTGTTCAGTATTTTGTATTTTACAAGCAAATGTAACAGCGTTACAGCGCTAAAATATTTAACAGTTGCAATTCCCGAGTTCGCAACAAAAATTTTGTGTTGACACAATCTTGTTTAATTATCCCAGTTACTATAAATAATTTGTTACTATGACTAGAGAAATTAAAATGCATTTTAAATTTGACTGTAAACAATGTAATGAGTTTAGTACAGAAACAAAAGGGGCTAACCTCTTGTTGTATCTTGTATTGTCTGATAAATTCCTCTTTTTCTTCATAGAAAGCAGCTTTCTCCTGTGCAAATTTAGACCTTTCGCTAAANGTGTATAATAAAAATAATAATATTCATAGTGATGCTGGATTATATATTATGTAATATATATTAGAGATTATGTATCTATTAAAGTGTTAGGCAAGAAGGCATTNTGCCTGATACAGGCCAGAGCTGCGGCAGCATGTAGTGAGAGTATAATACGTAAGAGCGGGCCAAAAGCAAGAGCATCAATCAAGAGCTGAGCACAAATGGAAATGGTTACTATTTACATCAAGATATTTGCATCAGTCACAGATCATGTTCATGTCTTGGAGGCTGACAATCTGCAATTTATTCCAGACACGTGCTATAATTTCATATTGCAAATGCAATGCAAAGGTTATGAAATCGCTGCAGGTGTACTGTCAAGGTGAAAATATTTAACATAATCTAGCTATAATTTAGCTTTAATTCAGCTTGTCTGCTTTGTGCTGTACATGCCGTACTTGTATACAATCCAGAGGTACTGCTGTTGTATGTTTTTGGATAGTACACAGCACACTCAGGATTGTGACATGAGGCACATGTTGTTTTCTGTTCACCTCTAGAACAACCTCTTCAACAGTTTTTTTTCTTCTTTTTTTTTGAACATCGTGTTCAGTATTTTGTATTTTACAAGCAAATGTAACAGCGTTACAGCGCTAAAATATTTAACAGTTGCAATTCCCGAGTTCGCAACAAAAATTTTGTGTTGACACAATCTTGTTTAATTATCCCAGTTACTATAAATAATTTGTTACTATGACTAGAGAAATTAAAATGCATTTTAAATTTGACTGTAAACAATGTAATGAGTTTAGTACAGAAACAAAAGGGGCTAACCTCTTGTTGTATCTTGTATTGTCTGATAAATTCCTCTTTTTCTTCATAGAAAGCAGCTTTCTCCTGTGCAAATTTAGACCTTTCGCTAAANGTGTATAATAAAAATAATAATATTCATAGTGATGCTGGATTATATATTATGTAATATATATTAGAGATTATGTATCTATTANAGTGTTAGGCAAGAAGGCATTTTTCTGTGCAGTCTGTTTTCAATAAACACATTGTAATATGGTGCTGAAGACAGGAAGAATAAATTCCATTGACTAATGGATGAACACCAATACTGCGTTAAATAAAAATGACGTTAAGATTGACCTAATCCCACACGTATCATAAACTCCAGGTGACACTAATAATAGCCTAGAAGTTTAGTCAGTTAAATGCACGTAAATCCAGAAGCACCTTAAATTGTACTGTACTTATAATCTCCCTCCTTATGCTGGGGGTTCATGTTTTCATTGTGCAACTGTTATTTTGCTGTTTATTTGATCATTTATAAAAAATATATATATATATATATATATAGAGAGAGAGAGAGAGAGAGAGAGAGAGAGAGAGAGAGAAGGAAGCATCATAAGTCTGGATAGGGCAGGCAATGTCTTTATTGTATAATTTAATAGAAGTGGAAATTTAGAAGTGGGGGTATGGACATTTAGAAGTGGGGGTATGAAAACACTGAATATAATAGAAGTCAATGGAGATTTGTAGTTTTTCAATTACATCAGTGGGAGAAGTGCCGGTATGGCATACCCACGTATACACCCCCACTTCGAGCCCTGCTCCCAGTGATTTAAAAAGGCCCTCTTTATAGAAGTGTGGATCTGGTCTTGTGTGTCTCCTTTAACACATTTTCACTGTTTTACACAAACTATATTTATTTCTATATTAAAGCAAGGAAATAAAATATCAATAAATCAGTTTTATTTACCAAAGATGGCCAGCTGGCGGCACCAGAGGACAGTTCTAGCTGTAATGCTTACAATACCATTGTGTTATGAGAAATATTTTACCACTGCAAAATGAATAGGGATGAAATTATTTATATTTGGATATGCTGAAGGTTAGATTGGAGAAGCTAAAAGTTGGATAGATAGATAGATAGATAGATAGATAGATAGATAGATAGATAGATAGATAGATAGTGGTTAAAATTAAATAGTGACTAAAGTTTAGTGTGGAAGTGTTATAACTAAAATACTGTGAACTGTCTAGACTCAAAACTTACATATCAAACTTTTCAAATTCCGAATCTAACAAAGCAAATGATGATTTTATTTTGGCTACAGCTTGGCTTCTTACAAACATAAAGCTGTTTTCTTTTACGTCACTCTAGAAGAAACCATATAAAAGATGTTAATTAAATATTCCAAGAAATAAACGTAAACTTCAAACGTATATATGCATAAAATAAAAACTAACATAAGCAGATCTTCAAGATCCCTTGTCTTGAGGAATAAGAGCTCCTTACGTTGTTTGAGGTTAAGCCTGGACTGATTGCCATTATCAAGAAAATTATCAAATCAATTTTAGACCCATTNCAAGCAATTGCATAAACATTTAAGGAAAGCCAGGGGCTGTGATATGGAACGCAAAGAGTGACTCAGCGTTTGGGCATTGGATAATAATATATCCTTTACTTGGTTTGCTATTAAATGGTATGGAAACTATGAAAGGTTTATTTAAACGATGGCAAAGCACCATAATGGGCACAGTAGGCTCTAGTGCAAGACCAAGNTATTTTGTGGTATATATTCATTTAGAAAATGAAGGCATTACGTCAGGACAATTGACTTTATTCCTCATGAATTTCAGGAAACCCAGGCTACTATTGAAGAGAAAAGGTATTAATGAGGTTGATGAGCTTTAGCCTTTCAGCTTGTAGGTATTTACTTATTCATATATTATACCTTTTATTCAGACATAGATTAATGGGTACAAATAACATAGCTAAAAGTATAACCCAAAAGCATCCCACAAGCTGTAAAATATTTATATGAACTTACATGATCAGTGCATGTTGAACAGATTTTTGGAAGTTCCAGCTCACCTAAGTGATATTTAACATTTGGGATTTTAGTTGGTGTATATCTATAATACGTAAAAATAACAAAAATGAAAACTATTAATATTACACAATTATTTAAAAGTGCCTTTTATAAATTTTACAGTGGCTTAATGTTTTCCCTTTACTTCAGTGAGAATCTGTGTTTTTGCTTATTTTAGATAAGTGTTTTAGTATAAGTATTTTAGTGTTTTACTACTATTACTACTATTACTGAGACTTGANCTTAGAAACAACCTTTATTCTTGAATACCTCCATTGCCATTCAATATGGTTTTGCCTAGGTTTTAAGTTTTAACTATTTTCTAATGTTTAAACTCTGGAAATCTTATTTCCATATTTCTTCTGGTATTCTACAGCATGTTGTATAAGGAGTTATTTGTGATATTTGTGCAAATTTTCTATACAATATTTTAGGACAGGTTGTAAGTAGCTATAAAAATAAAGAATAATTTCATGATTTTTGAGCAGGTTATAGGTGATGTGTATATACATGAATTATCATTCTCATTGGGTATATAATTTTATTCCTAAAAACATCTTTAAAAACAACAACAGCATGAAGGTTCACCTCCCTCTGTATGTCCAATTAACCGCTGCAGCGGTGCTCAGATGATACACGCGGTCCTCTCCAAACGATCTTTCTCTGGACCCGGTCCGAAATGGAGAAGTACCACGTTCTGTAGAGGCTTCTAATGGGACTCCCGTGGCAAGGTTAGCTGCCTTGAATCCCATATTCTTAAGGATACTCTTTGAGAAAGGTAACCATAGTCCCGAAACGCNTTAGAGTTAGTTACAGTCAGCAGCTCACGGGAGTCCCATTAGAAGCTCCAGAACCTGGTACTTCTCCATTTNGGACCGGGCCCGGAGAAAGATCATTTGGAGAAGACCGTGTGTACCATCTGAGCACTGCTGCAGCGGTTAATTGGACTTACAGAGGTAGGTGAACCTTTATGCTGTTGCTTTTTTTAAAGATGTTTTTAGGAATAAAAATGTGGTGATAATTATATATATATTTCTCCATTTCTTTGAGGTTTACTCCCTTAATAGAGATTGGAAGAAGAGGGTTGTCTGCAATTGGAGTGTTCTGAGACCACTCCGGGATTGTACTTTTGGACATTGTGTTGGACTTTTGTTAGTTATTTTTTGTTATTTTTGGTTGAACTGCACACTTCCTACAAACTGAGTGTTTATATATTTATCACCCCAGCGCAACACTTTGCTTATTATTGATATTGATTTG
>JABWIB010006196.1:8282-18282 GCA_016617825.1 Platyplectrum ornatum
AGAGAGCGTGGACAGAGCAGAGGAGAAGGCGCGGACAGAGCAAAGGAGAGAGCGCAGACAGAGAAAAGGAGAGAGCATGGATAGAGCGGAGAAGAGAGCCTGGACAGAGCTAAGGAGAGAGTGCAGACAGAGCAAAGGAGAGAGTGCAAACAGAACAAAGGAGAGAGTGTGGACAGAGCAAAGAAGAGAGCGTGGACAGAGCGGAGAAGAGAGCACAGACAGAGAAAAGGAGAGAGCATGGACAGAGCAAAAGAGAGAGTGCGGACAGAGCAAAAGAGAGAGTGCAGACAGAGCAATAGAGAGAGTGCGGACAGAGCAAAGGATAGAGCGTGGACAAAGAGGAGAAGAGAGTGTGGACAGAGCGGAGAAGAGAGTGTGGACAGAGCGAAGGAGAGACCGCAGACAGAGCGAAGGAGAGATCGTGGACAGAGCGGAGGAGAGAACGCAGACAGGGTGGTGAAGAGACATATAGGTGTTTTTGGGGTTTTTTTGTGTTATTTTATGCTTGTATGAACAATTACGGCAGTGGTACAGCTGAACATGTGCCTTTGGGATATGCTACTTGTATAGGCCGCTGAACATATTTTAGCCTGTCCGCCTATACATATCTGCATTGTCTTTCAGGCATTACCTACGTAGAATTTCTTCCCCACAGAATTCTGGGTAGAGAGGTTCGCTTCTTTACTACCTTGCATGGGCATTCCCTGCTTAAAACATTNATTTAGGTCCATAGATTGTAAGATCATTTGTAAATGACCATATTCGACTCATAGCAGGTACTCAGTTGTGGCTTGCGAACACCCATAGAAAAATATAAAGTTTAAGAGTTTTGCCGGATTCCACATGCATGCGTACTGAGCATGTGCAGAGCCAGAACTTCTGAGTGAAAAAATCTGCATAGAACTTTATTATAAGAAAATTCTGTACCTGTAAGTTCTAGATGAGGCCCTAGCACTGCCGCCAGCTACCATAATAGACGGTCAGGAGCAGAATTTTGGAAGGGGGGGATTCCACATATTTGCACTTCCGCCGACGCGGCGTAATGTTGCATCATGCGTTATTCATTCGTTTCATGGTCACCTAAAGTAAACAGCACCGAATATAATGTTGGTGTTCTAAAATATGTAAATAAATTTCGATTAAAGCTATATATTTTCTATTAAATTTGCTTTTATCTTTAATGTGCGTGACACCTATTATTCCAAAAGAGCCACTTCGTAAAGCAGCCGTATCACTCCGTGGGTCACAGTCCTAAACAATACAATCTTATGAGTGATGTGCCGAGTAACGAGCGACTGTTCTATGAGAGGGAGCTCTCTACTGTTAATATCGTCCAACTGCAATTGACTCATGTTACATTACTGCTGGTATTATTTACTCAGATAAACCAGGAAGTACATCAGAATGACAATGACATTAGCCACTTGCCCTTTTGCNGAGGGGAAGGTTAGAGATTAAAGGGCAGCATCCTGTGTAAAAAATGAAATAGTATTTCTGTGACAGCTCGGGATCTGTCTGTTCGTCGTCCATTGTCGTCTTGTGTTGTTTTTGCACTAATGTGTCTGTACCTTTGTAGCAGCTCACCTATTCTGTGCAAACAATACAAGCGCAAGCTGCACATGTGTTACACGCTGGCTTTCTGTTTTGAAGGAAGCGCGGACGCTATTTACGACATATATCGCTTGTCATCACCTTTGGTAATGGATGATGGCTNGCAGTGCTTAAGATCTTGACGGGATGTGTACAATGCGTATATATGTTATCATTTTATACTCAGGTATACTTTTGTTAGATCATCAGCAAAGCAGACACCTCTCTCAGCCTCAGAAATAACATAATAAATAGTGGACATGATGCCACGTGCAACANAGGATATAAAAATACAGATTACACTGTAATGTGTCCAAGGCATCAGGTACAGTTTAACAAAGAATCACTGGAATAAGTCAGATACAATAATGACTTTAATACAGTTCTCTGCTGCTTTATATTTACAATATTTTTCATTGTGTAAAGTTCTTTAAGATTGGGATTAAAAGCTTTTTATGGATCAAATTATTATTATTATTATTATTATTATTATTACCCTTTTTTTAAGCAAAATATCACAAGAGACTACTTTAATAATGTAAGTAAGAAAACATCTTGCATTGCAAGTCCATTTCCTTGCTATTATTCTATCCTTGCTATCTTCCTTGCTATTATCTATCTATCTATATAATATCTATCTCATATCTATCTATCTATCTCATATCTATCTGTCTTCTATCTATCTATCTCATATCTATCTATTTATCTCATATCTATCTATCTATCTATCTATCTATCTATCTAGAACTGGGGTTAAAAGATTAATAGCTTTTCTTTTAAAGAGGAAACATAACTATTATTTAGAAATTTGCAACCTCAATCAGCCATACATATTTGTTTTACAGTGAGCACATAATGTGTGATCATTTCTAGGTATACCCTCTAAACTAGAAATGGAAAGGCTGCCATTCATTTTCGATATGCAAAGCAGAGTGTTAACCAAGATGTAAATGTTCGTTTTTCTTGGAAACACAATTATGCAGCAGTTAAAAGAACACGTGACAGGTCCAAAAGAGGACAGCGATACCATGGCGAAAGGATGAGCAGCAGACTTCTGGTGCCGAAATGTTCCTCTATGATTTGGCAAGTGAGGCTTATGAGATGAATAAGTTCCATGTAGCAACTCATAACATCATAACAAGATGATGTGTTTTCATGACGTGAAAGTGATGGGACTTTTAAGGACTTTATAAAGGAACCAGTTCTTCGAACAATGTTCTCTAATGACGTTTACCAAGGACTGTGTACTGTCTGCATCCTAACCAAAACCCCAAGTGCTTCTGCAACCTGTCCCCCAGGTTGTTTCTACATTTTCTGCACCTTCACCTTCCTCCTAACCTTGGAAATTGGTGTCCAAACAAAATCTTAATGTTACGCTGATCACCCATTCATTAAACATTTCGAAAATCTCGCTTCCTAAATTTTTAGGGAACTTCTCCTAAATCTGGAAAATCCTGGTCTGTGAGTTTATGAGCTTATGTGAACAGTGCAACTTTCTGACTGAAATATGAAGAGCAAATCTTAATATTTTCATGTTCGCTTGTAAAAAGTTAGGAAACGTCACAACATAAAAAAAAAAATTATTTTACCTTGCGACACAATACCCGATTCAGTCATAAGCTTAATGACCATTGCTGCATGTTCAACTACAGAATATTTACTAGCTAAGTGTTGACATATCTGATGTGAAACACAGACCAGTGATTACAGCGTAACCTTTTCACTTCAAGACCCAGACAGCAGCGTTACTGATAGCAGAGCGGACACTTGTCATATTCCACATATCACCATTATTGTGTATGATTTGCCCACAGATTCCTGCAGTAACTGAATATATCAGACATTACAGGATAATTGCTAGATCAGGAGCCCGATCCTATTGTGGTTAGGCAGCGAGCGTTCTGGAGAGGTGACAGCTCGCTGTACACACAGCGATTCCTCCACAACGCTGTCGCCTCTTTGCTATCATCCATTAAGGTAAAGCACCATGTCACCGAAAAGCACACAAACAATCCTAACAGCAGCCGAGACAGGCGACACCACGTTACTAACCACACACCTTAATGGCCCCACATAGCCCAGGATAACCCTCATCTCCTTTTTAACCCTTTAGATGCATCGGGCTGCTTTAACGAACGCTCGCGGAATTGCGTCAAACTCTTGACTGCCTCGTTCTAGAGGTGTAAAATGGTACGTGTCGGAAAAGATAACGCACTTTTTTTTGGGGGGGGGTGAACAGGACAAGGCGTTGAAAGCGAGCCTGGCGTCTCCCCTGCCACACTCGTCCTGTCGTTTAACCCTATCATTGGCAACTCCGTTTTTTGTGTTGTTTTTTTTTTTTTTTTTTTGCATAGCCCCGGTTGTTCTTGTTTTTCCGCGGCAAGGAAAGGGGGGGGGGGTGTAGAAATGACTCCCCCAACGTTGGACACGGTACACATTATTTGGAAAATTTGAAAGTCCCCTGGCTATTCAAAGTGGCTATAAATATATATTATAATAATAATCATATATAATATATAATAATCCTTAATGTCGACAGTCAACAAGACTTGAGTTGGGTTCCTCCTCCTCTTCTGTCCCCATATGAGTCCCCTTTTTTTTCTTTTTTTTTTCCCCTTCTCCAAGTTGTCTGTCCCACCTTTGCCTGTGAAGCCGTCTCCTGATTGGCGTGCTCCCCCTCCCTTACGTCACCCAGAGTGTGACGTCCATTCTTCCTGCTTCCTCCAGCTGTGTCTTAAAGTAAATCTTGTGGTGGCGCGGAGCCTCAGCTGAGCTGTGTCTGCAGAACTAATACAATTACAGCCAGGCAAAGGAGAGCAGCAGCACAAAAGATCTGTCTCCTGCCTCCTCTCCCTCACTCACTCACTCACTCTAGCTGCTTCTCCGCACTCTGCCTCCTGCTTATTCACACACACACATACACACTCGCATATACACACACACACACTTGTCCCTTTAGTCATTCAGACTCACTCACTCACACACATTCTCCCTCCCTTGTCAAATTGTGCTATTCACCAGCAGATAGACCAGAGCTGTGTGTTCTGTCCTTTTCTCCGGCACGCAGGATCAGTTTCCTGGCTCTTACTGAGTGAGTATTACCCTTCTCTAGATAACTTCTTGTCCCTCCTGTATACCTTTAAAGGGTTTTTTTTTCTTTTCCATCCGACCGAATGGGAATTTATCAGGCACGAGCCTTCGCTTGCACAGGGAGTTTATTTGGGAGTAAGTGCAATGAATGATGTTGTATTGTTATTTCAAAGCATATTTCACTTGTTCTCCTTATCATTAAGCAGCAATAGTTTTACTTCAACCCTTTGGTATGCTGAGCACTGTCTTGTGTAGAATCTTTATTTTAACGTTGAGTATGAAGTGTGTTGGGGCTGCATGTTAAAGGTGCTTTTTTTATGTATTTTTGCATTTGCACACAGGTTGCTGGTTAGTTGTGTGTACGTTGTACTTCCCTTTTTTTCCCTCGAGTTGTGATACTGTGGTCCTTCCCTGCGCTGTATCTGCCGGGGGTTTTAGTTTATGGGGTTCTTTGCAGCCCTTGCATCAGGTCGAGTTTAAAGCGGTGAATTACATGGGAAAGTTGGAGGTCGGCTGAAGTTTGCTGGGATGCTCGCTATCCATCACTGCCTGAACCTGCCTAAGCACATGCCTCGAATTACCCGATAGAAGTTTCTGTCCGGTAGGTAGATGGCCTTCCTGGGCCGATGGTAGCGTTAGCATTAGAGGGGTTCATAAGGTGACGTTATTAGAAAGCGATAGAGATGTCGTGGTGTTATATGTGTTTTGTTTTTATTTGATTAAATGAAATTAAAATTGGAATCCTTAATGCCTTATTTAGGCATCCTCTGGGCAGAACAGCTTACACTCAGAGATGAAGTGCACCCGGCAGCGAGATAACTGTTTGCTGATAGAGCGAGCCTTTCCCATTCATGCTGCTACTTTCCAGAGGGAGCTGCTTAGTCCTGAATTTCCAGGCAGCGTTCAGAAGTTCAGCAGCAGCAGCAGACGCAGGCTGACCTCCCCTTACTGCAATCTGTCTCACCCCGGTCACTTTCACGTGTGCGGGGGGCCGCGCACACCCCTCTCTTTTTGTCTTTTTTTTTTTTATATTATTATTCTTTCCCTAATAGTTGGTGGCTTTTATTATTTCTTTGCTCTTTTAAAGTCATCAGCCCAGGGAGACGAAAGTCACATCAAGGAAGCCGATGACTTAATTTGCTATGAATTTTTTTTATTTTTTTAATGTCTTTTTAAACTCCCTCTCACTTTCACTCTCACCCCTCCTTTCCTTTATCCTCCTGCCTGAAAAGCTATTGTAAAACCCATAACAAAACGGCGCATGGGCCACACAACAGGTGCGCTCTGTCAAAAAAAAAAAAAAAAAAGGACAGGTGCAACTTTTCGTTCAGCACAATCTTAACCAGACAACTATTGTTGAGTGCTTTATGAATTTATGGTCACCGCCGAGATAAGGAGAGACACAGGGACTGCAGGGACGTTCAAATGAGACCTGGTGAGATATTTTGTATCCAGCTTATTTGCATGCTAAGCANCGGCTGCATTATTAATCAGCATAAACCACAAAGTGAGGGGGAAGAAATATTATTTTCACTTAATTGCAGACTTATAAGTGAAACCATATGTTCTACGTTAGGAGCTGTCATTTACCTGCCCGGCTTTCTAAAGTGCATCTGTCAATGGAAAACGCACCATAAAGAGAGCGAGGTTTTCTTTCCGCTTATGGTGGCTATACTAGTCTGTGAAATAGACGCCAGGCTCGTGCCGTGAGGCTGCTTAGTTTGGAAAACTCAGGTGCTTGTTCTCGATTGGTGACGTTTTTGGTTCTTTTTTTAAAATTTGTTTTCCAATTCATTCTGTTACATGTAGCTGAATTAAAAAACGATTTTCTCTTGTTTTATGGGATAAAAGGAAAAGTCGGTGTGTCAGTGGTTTGTTAAGGTCTGCCATGCTAACACCTAATGGTTCATCTGACGCCCTCTTCACTTACACAGCTGACAGGTAATGCTTAAAATGTTGACCAGGTATTTATTAAATGTTCAAGCCGCAGTCGGCCAGATGGCTTGAAATAGGCTTTAATATTGTGGCTGNGTGAATTGAACCGGTGGTCAGGTGAATTATTAATACACTGGAACGTCTATAGTGACTTTTGCGCAGTAAGCCGGAGATTTCGCTTGTTATGAGTTCGCCCGGATCTGCTTTGAATAGTTGCATCTTATCTGTGGCAGTTCCACCTTCTTTACTTCTGTGCCTCTTTGTCCACTTCATACTTCTGCTTTTTATTAATCATCCATAGAGGAACTTAAGGTATAAAGGTGTAAAATATCTTGAAACACTANGAGCATTCTTCATTTTATTGTAGTTCTGTATTCCACCCAACACCGGCCGTTTATAAGACTCATCCAAGTAACCCTTTCTATACTGGACTAGCCAACTCTTCAGGGCTGCAGTTTTTTCCCTGAGAGCTCGTAGCCTGGTCACACAAATATTCAGTATAAAGTGTGCAGTGCAATAGGAAAGGGGGTATCCTGGCCTTTTATCAGGTTATCGAGCTTGATGTTATTTATTGATGTGTCTNTTTAGGTTTGTTATTTCTTTTCCATAGTTTGCAATGTGCTGAAGTCACTGGGTAACATTTCTGACAGCAATTATATATTGGTCATTATATAATCTACAGTAACGCTCTCNGTATGTGTTAGAGCCCTGTCTTCACCTATTAGCAGGCCATAGATCCAGCTTTATAGCATCTGTGAACTTTCTGCAAAAACTGTGCAGAACATTCGGGGAATTAATATATTGTTTCAACAGACTTAATGCAGGGGAATTAAAGTAATTCGCATTGTAATTATTTGTATGCAAAAAAATTTTTTAAACATCCATATAGGTCAGTGCAGTACACGGGTGGCATGTTTAATTCTATCATTTTCGTTGCAAATATATTGTCACAAGTGGAGTGACCACAATATTTACCGACGTCACGGATATACAGGGCTGAAGAACAGTCAGTAATCATCCGTACTAAACAAAAGTGTCTTAACTTATACTTTCCTGTGATATAGCTGGAATAATAAATTCCATCATGAGAAAAATATACATTTTATACTTATACTATAGCATGTCATTTATAGTACAGTAGTAGTATCCTTTATATCATATTAAAAGACATTGCTAAATGATTTTTTGAAGTCACAGACATTTGTGTTCACTAAATGAACTTTAATAAATCATAAGACCCCCATGAAATTTGTGAACACATTCTTTCACTCGTGGTCCCACTCTTTGTAAGGTTTATGCACAGTAACATTTATACTGTTATACCAGGGATTCACTTTAATCCTAAATACTTTTAGTTGCCGATTAATGTGAATTTCAATATTTTTTGGTAAATGAAACAGCTTTTAGAATTTGTTAATATCGTAGGATGTGACTCTATATACTGGAGAGTTCAATACATTCCAGTAGCATCAACAATTGGTAAAAGTATTATTCTAGTTTTCCCATTCGATTATTCGTCTTTGGTTTAATTTCTGCTCGAGATATTTGTACTTTTACATCCATTTTAAACCACACGAAGGCAGCACATAAAATCCCTGACATATGATGGAAAAGTGGGGAANTATCCACTGAAAATGACACAGATATCACGTAATGAAACTGTGAATAAATGTGTGAAAACGATGAAATTCATTTTGATTGGATTATGCAGTAACAGTGTCTGTGTAATATAGACGTTTGGCATTGCAATTGGTTTATATATATTTATATATCTTCGGATATTATTTTAAGAAAATCAACATGTGTGCTCTGTGGACACTGACAAATGATAAGTATTTAAAATGGGTCAATTTATCAACATCTAGCAGCTGCATTCCCAGAACAAAGCAAGCAGATAAAACATCTCATTTCTATTATTAATTGCTGTCAAACCTCTTTCTTTATTTCTTTATTTGTATTTTTTTTTTATTTGGTTTTATGTAATTTTTTTCTACATTTTACGTGGATCTTCTTTCCTGAGTATGTGTGTTACAGCCACTCTTGTTATACTCGTTCCATAGTTGTTTAGGTAGTTTCTCCTCTGTTGGACATAAGGCTAATCTAATATGTAGGATATATGAAAGTTATAAATAAAAAAAAAAAACTGTTTTATTTTTGTCCAGTAGTTTATATATATATAAAACATTTATGAAGACCCCTACAGACAGTCATCAAGATTTATATACTTTTACATATATATATATATATATATATATATATATATATATTTATATATATTTTTATATATATATATTTATATATATATACACAATGTGCATTACATGTAGTATGAATGTGTCTATATAGTTTACTCTTTACCTAAGAACACAACACATAATGGAAGTTCTACACAAAATCTTTAAAAGATAATGATATTCAATGTTCCTCTCTTTTTACGCAATAAGGTGTTTTTTATCCCCTAGTTTTTGGCTTAGTGAAAAAAAATCTCTTGCCTTTCGGTAAATTTTAATATAGGTCATATTCCACTCTAGATAACGGTACACAGCCGTGGTTGGATCAGGTTTGACCTACAAATAAACATCATGTTTATTTCACATAAGCCACCACAGCCTTCAAGGGTAGCTCCATCTGAAAGCCTGAACTTAAAACATATTACAGGACACATTTTATGTTCATACCATTTTGATAAGGAAGCTTTGGTTATGGGGAAGTGATGCCTGTGTGCATGAATAGTCACAGATGCAGTCCTAGGGAATGAGTATATGTTTTTACAGGTGAACCCGAAAGAAATGGGGTTAGATCCAAAAAGTCTGCTGGCAATATAACCTGTAGTTGTTAGCATGAGCTATATTAAGCAGATGCATATTTTTATATAAAGTAAATAACCTTAAAATATATATATATATTTTTTAATTAATATTATTATTTTTTGTGCAGCAAATTTTCTAGTTTTTATTTTCGAGTACAAATAGAGTGCACCCAAGAATGCCCGATTGTGCAACCTTCCANACAACCTTTAATCCTCCCCTAATGACAGTGAGCTTTCACCATTTATCTTTCTTCAGCCTTATTCCTGGGGAAACGATGACTCTTTGGGTGAAGTCAAAGAACCTTCCTTTCTCACACATTGCACTACGACTCTTTCATTGAGGCGCACATATTTCTCAGCAGTTTCCAGGCATCCTACAGGAAACAAGATGCGGTCTTCAACAAAATGATGGACAGACATGATGTCACTTGGCATCTCCAGCACATTTAGGGAGAGTTCCATGCACACCATTTAGCCTTTCCTATAAACCTACCCACAAGGTCCTGGAGGTTATTAAAGGTTTTACATTAACAACAGAAAGGAAACACAGGCTAATACGTAACTGTGAATTAGTGA
>JABWIB010006196.1:20782-22429 GCA_016617825.1 Platyplectrum ornatum
CAGAAGGGCTGTCGCTGTCCTTCATCAAGTCGGAATGCGGAGACATGCAAGATATGTCCGACATTTCGCCTTACTCTGGAAGTGCAATATCCTTTTTAAAGCGTTTGGTAATTGGTAAATAAGAAATTTAACTGTGTTTTCCATATTTGTAGTATGTATTCCTATTGATTATATGATATTGGGTCTTTATAAAATATGCAATTTTTGATAAAGGTGGAGTTAAGTTGTGGCCTGAAATAAGTGAATGAGCATTGGTCTACATAAATAATTAACAAAATAAATCATCTTCTTAATTAATAATTAAATCTCTATCACTGTATCACCTCTTTCAAGTCTACAACAGTACAGAATATAGACTTTATAACATACAATGTCACACAGTATACCAGCGCCACAAGAAGCTTAAAGTCTTAAGGTTCCCTCTGGAACTTTTTAAGTCAAATCACAACTCAGTAGTCCACATGGGTACAGAGCAGCCCTTACAGTCTTCGTTGCTCCTTTCCATAAGAATATGTAGTTGTTCTTTTCCTTCCTTGACAAAGACCTTCTAAGGTCGAAACGCGTTGAATAGAAATGTGGAAGGAGAAGAACAACTACACATTCCTGTGGAAGGGAGCAATGAGGACTATAAGGACTGATCTGAATGCATTTGGACTACCAAACTGTGAGCTAAAGTGTTAAAACTCCCTCAGGAAGATTTTAAGTTTCTTGTGGCGATAGTATATTACGTGGCACCGTATGGTATACATTGTATCTTAAGGAGAGTAGTATGTTCCATTTCTTGTACTACTGTGTAGCTAGCACCACTTACCCACCCTGATCCACCTTAAAACAATTAAGCAATTAGAATTTAGAATGTGTCAGCTGCTCAGTTAGGTTGTAGCCAGTTGCTGATTGGACAGTCAGCCACAGTCATCCAATCAGCAGCCTTTAACACTCTTACATAATAATTCTCATTATCCAAAGGTTGGGGTTTATATATAATATATTTATAGCTAATATAAATTATATGTAATTGAGAACATGAAAGGATTACTCCATGAAATGTTAATATTCAGTTACCTTTTCATCCTGAAGTGTTGATTTTAGTTAGTTATATAAGTACATAATAATGTTTCCAAAGACCCTAGTATTAAATACAATACTTGAACTGCAGTCTTACATCAGTGCTCTAATATGTTAAAATATGTTATTATACTGCAAATAGCAGCATTTATTGAAAACATAAAATACTCAACAAATTGTTATGTAAACTGACTCAATGTTTATACTTTATATTGACTATTGATTTTTCCCTTTTTCTACTCTCTGCCCTTCAGCTGACTAGATTAACAGGAGATGCTTCATCCTGTATAACTGTGTCCGACAGACGATGTATGATCTAATGACAATATTGGTTACACAGTCTATAAAAATGCTAATATTAATGTCATTATAAATCACTTGTAAAACTAACAGCCCCACATCAAATACGATACGTTCAGACTGGAGGGGAGAGAGGGCCTTGATACTGTTTAAATCAAGGTGCAGTTGATCCTTTATTTTAGGTATTGACCTGGTTATAATATGGTTGTGCTTTTGTGAGATGAGACTTCTAAATAATAAGCTATATATATGTATATATATATATATATATATATATATATA
>JABWIB010006197.1:0-15314 GCA_016617825.1 Platyplectrum ornatum
TGCATGCAGGGAGAATACTTTATTGTTGCATGTTGCACACAGATACTGACCAGCGTTACTGTTACACTGTTATTACACTTGTGCTAGGAAACATTATCTCTCACCTGTAATACTGATTGCAACTAATTAAATTTGCCTCCCCTGCAATTCCATATGGTTTTGCCCACTCTTGAAAAATATTACGATTGGACACAATTTGTCTTACCGTGTGTACCTAGCTTAAGTCATTAGAGTGAAAAGCTGAATCCAGCCCAATGTTTTCCAAAATGATTGCCTCGATTGTTTAGGTAGACAACCAGATGCTCTCCATGTGTTGTAAACTACAAGTCCCAGCATGCTTAGTCAGGTATGAACTATGTCTATGCAGTTAAAGCATGATGAAACTTCTAGTTTTGAAGCCTCAGGTTGCCTGCCCCTGGTTTATGGTGAAAGTCACTGGTTCCCAAACTTTCACACTTCGGGGATCCTGATATTACAATGTAATTTGCGGTACCCCAATGAGAGCCTCAATGAGAGCATTGCTGCACCCCTGGGAGCTGCCACACACAGTATGAGAACCACTGGTATAAGTATTAGGTCTTCTTTATAAGCGAGAGCATTTATCTAAACTTCATAACTGTTTTTAATATAGAAAGTCTTCTAAGTAAATTACCCTTTCTGTTTTCTAACTGACTATGATACAACATATGCTTGATGACATGTCAAGTAATTGACAAAACCTTATAAAATTATTTCTTTTTTCAATGAGCACAATCTTACATAAGGTGTCATAACCCACAACAGGTCTATTATTCTTCCTGAGCATTACAATATTGATGTATTTCATCAATAAGCAGATGAGATTAGCCCGCATCCCTGCATATTATTTTCTAGGATGGTGGGTCTGCAGTCAATTATTATTAATTACAGTTTATCAGCATAGATTTACTGACTCCACTTACTTGAATTGCTTCTTAAAGATAATCTATTGTTATTGCTTATTCTGCTCATAGGGCTCTTATCGGACAAATCCTTTATCTGGAATTTTGTAATTCCTCGGACTGCTTTTGTTATATTGGCTGCAGCGTCTCTGGGAGTAGGTGATTGCAGATAGTTTCAGAGAAAGCTGAGCAAATTGTATAAGGTTTATGCCAAGAGTTCTCTATGATGCTGCCGTACAAAGCAAGTATTTCTGGGAGGGTTCCCTGTGTCTGTGACTTTTAATGCTCATTGTCTCCAAATGAAGATTCTATTTGTTAGCTCAAGGCAAGAGAGAGAACAGTTATGCTATACTTGGATATTAAATATACAGGGAGATAACAGTAATGATTGATATGGAATATGATTTCAATTGAGAAAAAGTTTTGTGTGCGACATCACAAGTGGCGATTCACATGCAACCTGTTTACTAAAATTTCCATAGTATTAATAAAATAAATGTTAAATAAAATGCACACTTAAATCCCTTCAGAGGAAACTCTGTACATCACATGAAAACCAGTTAAGGTTTTCAGGCACTATCATCGACTTAATCAACCAGGGCTTGGTCTATGGAGTAGTAGTTGCAGGAGAGATAAAACAAAGCTATCTTCTTGCAAGACTCATGAACAGGAAACCATGTTCCCCTACATCATCCTTGAAGTCTGACACCCATGTGCAACTTTGTAGTTGTCTTTTGGACAGAATAACTCTGCATCAGTCTTTATTAACCTATTAAAGAGGCAGCTTGTATATGTCAGCGGAGTGATTGCAGTATTATCTGCAAATTCAATGCTGAGGTTGAGTTCAAATCCCTGTGACCCCAATTATAGAAGGGGGGGGGGGGGCGGCAGTGGAGTTACAGTATTGTACAATCAATATTGTTCATTTGCATTATGACAACTGCAAGAAAGAAACTATCCATTGGATTTATATAAAGAAGAAATCTATATTTTTAGATATTTAATTTCATATTTTAGTAATCACTTCTTCATCAATACTATTTATTTATTATATATAGATAATGTGCTATATTATGTTGCAGATAGAGATAAGAGGTTAAACTAGACCAAAGATAATTTGTATCATTCTCATGGTCCCACAGATTGTAGTGTCTAACAAATACTGTATGTTATACAACAAAACAGTAAATTCCAATTACTTTATTAGCTTAACCGCTTAACCAGTTGTCCTGTCTTTATTGTTTGGTGTCTTAATTATGGTTAATTGCTTATGCTTATATAGGTATGGTACATTTGGAGATTATTCGTTTTTAAGAAATAGAGTAGCCTTTCAAAGGATACAGTGATGTAATGATACAATATAATAAAAACACTATAATACTATAAACACAGTAAATGTAGATGCATGCAATAATACAATAAAACTTGTAAAAGGCAAATCAAAAGAGTAAAGCCACATAGGTCCTTCATGCCACTGCATTTAGCGGCAATATATGAAGGGCTTACCTCCCTCTCCCAGTCTGGTTGTTGGGTAGGGAAAGACACGTTCTCATTGTTCTCCTCTCTCCTGTTACCTGCATTATCATACTACTCTACAGTTGTAGCTTTTCTGCTGTGTGAGTATCATGATCAGAAATCTCCACATGTTGGGTACCAGGCTCAACATATCTGTCCACACCAACAGGAGCTCCAGTGAACACCAGGACCTGACTAGCCTTATTTCATAACAATAGTATAAATAATCAGTACAATAGGTCCAAGTATGTAGAGAGAATTCAATCATGGGAACAAAAAGTGTCTAAGCCTCAAGAATAGGTTAGGCCCAAATCAATAGTCCATTCTGGGATCTCTGGTCTCTACAAAAAGTGCAGCATTGCCATCCTGTTTATATAAATACCAAGTGGTATACTCAAATAAATTAAATATGTGGTCCTGTACATGTACGTCTAATTGTGTTATAAATGGACTACATTTCCTAAGGAATCTCTTCACACCATAACTAAAATACTTTATTCCGAAATGTTTCTATTATATTGCAACTCCAAATATTATGAAAAGGTCAGCATAGTATTGATTGCACTAAGCACATCAACCTATTTCATCTGCCATTATATGCTTCCTTTGATTGGGAGCAATATACACGCTGTAAATATTTTTAAGATGTATTGCAATTAACTCTTGCACAACATATTGTGATGAGGAGGTTAATAATTGATCAAGTTCTGTGGTCTTGTGTCCGTTGTTCTAATATCTCTTTGTAGCTTCTGAGTATGTTATGAGCTAGTTTTTAGAAAGTGTATAAGAATATCTGAATTTTGAGGGAGCTATTTGGTGTTGGGCAAGTGTCTGGTCTGGAGGTGCATCAAAAATTGTGAGTTGGGCAAATTCTATTTTTATCCTGGATAGATAATATTGCACCTCCTGGATTCAATATGTTACAGATCAATATTATGCCTTGTTATTTTCTAAACAGGGTAAGAAAAGAAGAATGTCCCCATATTGGAGCATATTTTGACTTACATGAACTTTTTTTCTATTTAGTATTCATTTTCAACCAAGCAACATATGTATCTTTGAATAAGGTATTATCTCTGTATTGTGGAGGTATTTTATTGTGGGTGCGGAGTAATTACTGAACTGGAGATTAAGGTTTAAATAATTCTTCCTCTAAGTGTAAAAATAAATACATATCTCACTTCTCTAATCGATTGAAGTTTTCGTAGAGTTATTCTGGGTTTTTTATTATGCCATAAAAATCTACAAAATAAGAATAAACACGGATATCGGATAGAGGCATACTAATAGGGAGCATTTGTATCACATAAGATAAAAGAGGTAATTAAAGAGCTAAATAACTCCAAGTATTTAAAAAATGTGTTATTACGTAATACTGGGAGAAAGTTAGGATTGTAAAGTGCTGATGAGGATACAGGATGAGGATACAGGAATTTGGATCACTAGGTATTTGATATACATTGAGGCAATATTAAAGGTTGTTTGGAGATAAGATTTACTTTTATGAATTAAGGTTAGGGGGGATCCCAGATCTTTGAACATTAATTTGGTGTCCTGCAAAAGAGCCAAAGTGTGTTAAGGTAGAAACTAAAGCCAGAATAGAGCTAGTTGTATTGGAAAGAATCAATAACATATCAGTTTTACCTCTTTCCGTCTTACTACAGTTCTTTTTAAAAACATCTCTGGTTTAAAAAAAAAATACATCATTTGTTAAACAATTTCCCAAAACGATATCAGTTGTTCAAATATTGTAAGGCAAACAAATCTCTAGTTAATGGTCACAAAGTATGAAAAATTGGTGTTACATAGCTGCCATAGCTTTAAAATATCAATCTTCAATGACATCTGTGAATACGTTTCCATAAATGATGTATCGGCATGCGGCATGTGTATTTTCTGCTTGATGCATTTTGAGTATTTATTTAAAAATCCTGCATGCTAAGTTATGCCGTGAGAACCATTCCAATGATACATGGGAATAGATGTCACTTTATAAATTTGCCCCTGTGCTTCTCCACGGCTAGACTATTTCCTCTAAGCATATGTAGAGATTAGCCCCACAAGCTGAGCTAGAGAAAGCAATGTATTTTTCACAGCTGTCTATAATTCTGATGGCTTACATCATATTTATGATGTGAATGCATGAAGGATTGTTATTGATTTGAAGCAAAGTGCACGCAGATGTTTAAGCCGCATTAATATCAATTCTTAATTAATAGTTCCCTTTTTGTAATTAAATATTTAACTAGCTTTGCTCCAGAAGAAATGAAATATTGAACAATTACTACATATAGGCAAACAAAGAAACATTACATTGGCCAGCTTTAGTTCTGAAATTAATTTCAACCTTCGCTTTTCACTTTAGTTTTGCAGAACTAACCATAAAGGTTTTGTTTTTATCTATGTGTTTTGAATTTCTTGAAACATGGAATAGAAAAAGAAAAATCATTTGTTTTTGTTCCTGCAAAAGAATTTAAATAATTGGACTGGATCCTGTTGTTCTATGCAATAGCAATTCCTTCCTGCAAACATATGAGCACGCACAGGAAATGTTCCCAACTTCCAAACTCTGCGTACGGAAGGTGGTCATCATGCAGGAGTCTGTCCATCAAGCCCCCCCCCTCTCCGGGGATTAGGCATTTTTAAATATCACTCCATATACAGAACATAACTCAGTAACATTTGCAGTTTTTCAGTAACATTTGCAGTGGACATGCACAAATTGGGCATTACATGATTACATGATTTACACAACCTACATGCAAGCTAGACACTCCCCAACAAACAATGGTCAAGGATTAGGCTCTGATTACTGCTGTCATTAGGACAGAACCATACACAACCAATAGTAAACAAACTGACAGTTCATTTTTAAAAAAGACAAGGACCAGTGCAGTCCTGTATGTACCTGCAAACCTAGCCACCTGTATTTAGACCTACTTCTTTATGAATATGCAGGGAGTTCTGTGCTGGGTAGAGGGTGGTAAACAGAGGTACTAAAGTTTCCCACATTGTGGCAGTAAGGGGTACACATAAAAAAACCTAAAAGAATATGTGTAAGATTTGGGGAATGCCACACGTCAGTAAATTATAGCTAAAGCTTGTCCGTAACCCACCCATACCGTGCACAGCCACACTCCCTTTTTGACCCAATTTTTTATTAATTAAAAAAACTGCTAGCTTTGCTCCTTTTGAGACAACTAGACAGTACCCAAAAATTGGGACTATCCCTCTGAAATCGGGACCGTTGGGAGGTATGGGATACAGACATATTGCAGTGGACTCTAATACCCCTTTTCCACTGACAAAAAAAACCCGGGTTTAAGCACATAGACCCAGGTTTATTTTGGTGGAAAAGGGTCCCAAGAAATTAAATCCGGGTAAAGTGACCCAGGTTTTTACCTGGGACTAATGCAGGGTTTTTAACCGGGTCTCTTTAAAACATAGTAGGTAACATAGTAGGTAACAATACTCTACACCATTCAGTGGAAATGGTGTCTTTTTTTGACCTGGGAAAAATGCAGGGTACAAACCCAGGTCTGAACCTGGTTTCTTGTTGGAAAAGAGGTATTATAAAAAGAATCAATGCCCAGGTGCAATTAGAGTATTCACATTTATTCATTTAATTGATCACCTGGTAACAACATTTAAGTAATACAGTTAACTCATTATATAGTAAAATAAGATACGCCTGCAAGAAACATTTCTTAAAGGGGTTTATATGTAAAGGCATAGCAAACCAATATTATTAGATCAAGACACGAAAAAAAAACAAAACAAAACCAAAGAGACAGTATTAATGACTACGTAGCATATATGAGGCACTGTAGGTGAGATGTCATTTAAACTGATATAGAATGTACAGTAACTAGGATTAGTTGTATGTTGCATTAGTTTTAAGTATATGATTAATACATGACCCAGAATGAAACTCACATTTGTAAAATTAACTGGTATAAAATGTATGGATAAATTAGAGACTGCATTAATATCTAAGTACTATACATAAAGCACTGTAAGTTAGTTGTCAATCAAATAACTATAGAATGAACAGTATAAATAATATAATAAGCAAGAATACATATATACAAAAAATTGGTAAAGTTTATGATCTGATTGACACCATTTGGAGAAACATGTTTAGGTAAAAATCCAGAAAAAATAATGTTACTGCCCCATGAACAAGTAACTAAGTCACTAGTCACTAATTTAACGTTTACAGTTTTGGGGAGTTTAAAACATAATACATTTATGGGGAACTATTATTACAAAATCATGGGTCTAGAGGGAGTTGGGCTTATAGAAAGGGACGGGGTTTAGCGTTGTTATACCCCTTTTAACATTGTTGTTAAAAAAGTATATGCCTCATGGGCTTTGCTAAACATGACCTTTTGTTCCACCATCCTAAATGTAAATTTGCATATGACAGAGCACATGGCGTACCCATCAACATTTCCACTTCCCATATTCTTTGTGTGCACTGAAGATTTTTCTACATAACATACCTATGCTATTGTCACTGATGCCAGCACTGAACATACCTATGCTATTGTCACTGATGCCAGCACTAAACATACCTATGCTATTGTCACTAATGCCAGCACCGAACATACCTATGCCAGTGTCACTAATGCCAGCACTGACAGTAGGGACGGATATATTACTAGCTGGTGTGAATCACAGTCTGCAAGGTTGCAAGCAATTGGTAAGTGATAGATTTCTCTCCATTCATTAGTGGAATCACCAGTGACAATTATTGCTTTCATCCCAAACCTCTATTCACTGTTTCTTACACGTTTGTATTTGGAAATTAAAAGATGTGGTTATGGTATGTATTTGTTTGAATGGACAATTTACTTTTTAATATTTTGCCGCTGTGTTTTAATCTGCGTTATTTTCACCCATCTCCATCTCATGGTCTGATGTTAATAGCCTGCTGCTATTTCTACACTACTGCATACAAAGGGTAGAACTCGCCATGAATCCTTTGGTGGCACAGCACTTGCTTCGAAGCTTCAAAATCTTTGCAGTTGCTGAATTATGGACATGACAGGGAAAAAGAAATCTGACCTTAAATCTGCAAAGCCCTCCCTATGGTATGGATCACTTTAAATGTCCCTTCCCTTTACAGCCTAGGAATTACGGATATAGAAGTAATTTGTGGAAATCTGTGGAAAACTAATTGTAAGGATAGTGTATATTGGCATAGCTGTCATGGTTTTACGAACTGAGCCAAGGGTGTTGACTGTCAATTTTAGCATAGAGAACATTATTTTTATTATTACACCATCTCATCAGTACATATATAAAACAGAGAAATAAACAACAGAAGTCATCATTTAACAAAGTTATGATAAATTGACCCTTAAACATTGGAACAGATGGTATAACATCCCGCCACTGTAGCATTAAATATGACAAAGATACTTTGACAAATGTTGTCTATGTTGAGGGGAAAGGGAAATACAAACATCAGGTTGTTTTATTGGGCTTTTGGTCTAACATGACAAAGTTTTTATGGGCATTCACTGGGAACCTGTCTTTCTTGGGAACAAACATTAACAATGTTGTCTTGATGCTTTTTGTAGCAGCGTCTTCATGGTATTGTTAGCAACACAACAATCGGGTTCTCATATATATCCACACCAGTGACACATCATGTCATACTGTACCTAACACACATATGACCGACTTCCAAAGCGGCATTCTTAATTATTACATCACCATCCTCAATACTACTCTTCCTCACCTAAGCAAATGTTTGACATATAGCTGAGGGCTCGATGTGGGCCAGTATATGCCGGCATGGAATACCATCAATTTTATGTCGCTAAGCCCCGCCCACTTGTATAGGACCCCACCCCTTCATATTGGAGGGGGAACTTTTGAGAACAAAATAACGGGTCCGGTGGGGGGGGATTATACAAAGGGGCAGGGCTTAGCTTCATATCCCTGTTAAAAAATTTCCACTTAGAGCTTTATTGAAAGCACTATTTTTCAGACATGGTGATACTGTTAGGTCACGATGTGTCACTTTTGTCAACCCTACATTTAGAGATAGAAGATGGTGCACAGATGTATATTTTGTTCGCTACTTTCTTAATAATGAGACATACCAGTATATTCAGCAATACTACTTCTTAAATTAAGCCTTTCAGCCTTTGCTTGTCACTGCAGGTCATTGCATGCAAGGGATGTTGTTGGCTATTTTTATTTTCTTAGCTAGTTTAGCAGTGCTATCTATTACTTTCATCTCATTACTAGAATTCACTAGGGATCTTAACTTGGCAGGTTTCACACATGGATTTACGTGTGAGTGCCCTTTAAGGTCCTTTTTTTATCCCACAGGTTTGCGATTCAAACAAGATGGCAAGCTACGACTGTGAAAAGAAATCTATTATTATATGGATAAATTGCATTATTGTCACATTTTCAGTGCACTCGTGACAAAAACAGAATCGTTGGATCTGGAAAGGCAAAAATGATTGGAGAGGGGTGATATGATAGCAGCTTTCGAATATATCAAAAGATGTCACCAGGTGCAGGAGGGTGGCATTTTTCAAAGAAAGAGGTGTATTAGAACGTGAGGGCATGCGTATAAACTGGAGGGTGGAAGGTTTAGGGGAAATGTGCGAAAGAATTGCTTTACTGAAAGGGTAGTGGATAAGTGGAATAGCCTCCCATCGGAAGTGGTGGAGGCTAATACTACAGAACAGTTTAAGCATGCTTGGGATAAATATAAGGGTATTCTTAAATTTGGGTTGGTACAGTTTTAAATACACAATAGGGCAGACTGGATGGGCCATGTGGCTCTTATCTGCCGTCACTTTCTATGTGGTTTCTAGATCCAGTGGTTACTAGATACCTGTGTCAATGCACAACAAGCTTCTACAAGCTTTCAACCCACCTTCCTTCCACCAATGTTACAGTACATTTGCAAAAATTGCTGCTAAGCATGACTTTATTTTTTTAAAAAGATTCAACATATTTCTATAAGTGACGTTACATCTCAAATGGTAATACACATTGGTGGCAGTAAACAAGTCTATGGGGTATATTTACTAAACTTGGAGTTTGCAGTGATATTGAAAAGTGGGGATGTTACCCATTAAAGTTCTCAGTTTCATTATACATACTGGAGAATGTGAACTCAAATCTGATTGTGTTGCTATGGGCAACATCCCCACTTTCCAATCTCACCCCTTAGTAAATTAACCCCATGAACAAGTTTCTGAAATTCAATTCTTTTAGATTCCTCTGAATCCACACTATTCATTCCTTACAGTTACAGTAAAGAAGTCTTGGGAGGAAAGGGTAAGATTAGCCTTGTCGTTCCACAATGACAAGTGATATATATTATATCTATTTGCAAAAAAAAAAAAAAAAACGCTATAATACTTCTATGTTTATTAATAATACAGTTGCTGACAATCCAGTATATGCATAGATTGCTGACCTGGGATTTAATTATATTAAATGATATGCGGTTTTACCATGAATAAGTCACTAGTAATTTAATTAGATTCATTGTAGAAGATCCTATTTTTAGAACTCATCTTATCTATCATTTTTTAGAAAGGTAAGCATTTGTATTGCATAGATTTTATTATTATTTGGTGGCATGTGGATGGGAATCACTGTATAGTATTTAGCCTACTTTTGGCAATTTGCTATTGTGCCCCACTTTTTTGACATGAAATTATAGTGAGAGTATAGTGTATTGTTGACAGACCCTTTATAGAAATAAGGTTTTGCCCTAAATGCGTACATAATTTATGAGGGGTTTTAAATACATTTGCTGACATTTCAGTCTATGCATAGTTGCTGACTTAGATTATCATTACATTGAATTATATTTGACTGTAACATGAATAAGTCACTGGTAATTAAATTATCCATGGTTCAGGCTCACATTTTAGAACTCACCTTAAGCACTTCTGTTGAATAGACTTTCATGTTCTTTGTTTGAGATGGGTTGCAGAGTTGAAGAGAGTTGAGTGGTACATGAGGTCTACATTTTGTTCCAAATGTTTTATATAAATTATTGGAATATGTTATTTATTTAGCATTTACTTTTGTTGATATGTGTACAAAACATAGACATGTGGGTTGCCTAGTGCGTACATACATGATGAAAATCACATTGAGCATTCAATCTTTCTAAAAATGTAGCTTATAAAAGTAATTCTCGTAAAAATTAGATCACCAATGTTTACAAAAGTGGTGCTACAATAAAAAAATTACATTTAGGGAAGAATAAATAATGGTCTCGGATGATTACATTTCTCTCACCCGAGTTTTACCATGTTGGAGATAGGATTTATGTATTTACTATTATTAGAGATTGTTTTCACCTAGCGAGATTAATTGAACTCTCCAAACTAAAAGAGATGCCCTTCCCTTGCGAATTGGCCCAAATCGACCAGTATTCCTCATATCCTTTGGAAAAGCCTATAACAAGTACTACAAATACACTGATACCTTATGCACACAAGCATTGTAAAGTAGAAAAATGTGTTTGAATTAAATAATTGGAAACAAATAAAAAGAAAAAATAAATCCCCTCCCTCCCCTCCCAAAAAAAATGAAACATATAATACTACAAAAAATATTATTCAATGTTCACAGTAATATTTGTAAAGTAATAATATTTGGCTGCCATAGCTGCAATCAGAAAGTGTGTGGGTTTTTTAATATCACTATCACCTCCACCGAGTTGAGAACAAATCACCTTAATTTGCTTACAAAAGGGAGAGACAAAACAAACTCTCCACAAACAACTCAACCAAACTCGCCCAACAGATGAACTAACAAACTTTTCTCATAGAGAATCCATCCTTTCTAATATGGCAGGCGAGTTCAACTCACATCGAGTCTAAACATGATGAACTCACCGTCAAACTCGCTCCTCGCCCTATTTTGGCCATGGATTTTTATTGAGGTCTGAATCTTACAGATAGAGTTCATGCACACAATTTTTCATGTTTGTTGTCATATTGGCATATTGTTTTAGTATACTTGCAATGGCAAACAATGGTTTGTCTCCACCATGATACAAAGTCACACAACAGTAAAAACAAAAGAAATGTAAGTTTGTTTTAAGAAGAAGGTTTATAATCTAATGAACCTGTGTTGCTGATTTTCAGTGAAAGATTTAGAATTTGTGGACAGGTTGTACTGTGGAGCAAGACTAGAAGTGTAGCACTCATTGCCATACCATGTCTTAAGCATAGTTAAGAAGTTCTGAGGCTCCACATAAGTGTCTAACTTCAGTACCCACTAAATCCTGAGGTCCTAGAAGTCTGCCTATATTTACTCAGCTTTACACAACTCTGCAATGGAGGTGTAGTCTTATTAGGTTTTAACAAGAGCGAAATGACTTTCAAGTCACCAACAGATGTGCAATCAGCTCAGAGTTGTGGAGTAGCACAGTATTTAAGCTTACTTTCTAGGAGTCAGTAATAGAAACCAATGCTCTGCTTTCTTCTCCTTAAGAAGTGCTTCCATGGCAGACATTGTGACAAAAGACAAGCTCGCCTTTAAGGCAAATCAATCTTTAAAGTTTCTATGTCTGTGTCTAAAAGCACATACTTTACTTTAGTGTCTTTCTGAAGGAAATTACACTCTTTCAACGTTGTGTTCAAAAGTTCTACCTGACTTTTAGGTTCAAACCTCAGACAAGGTCATTGTGGTCCCTTTGAGTAACAAAATAAATTTCATGGAGGCTTTGGCACAGGCATTGTATCACTGGTACAATGCCTGTGAGATGCAGGTTCATGGTGAAAAAGGTAAGTACAGGCATCAGGGTCTCCGTCACCTAGCGTTGGGCCCGGGACAGACAGAATTCGTAAGTCTCGGGCCCCCCATGTCGTCATGACGTCACGCCGTCACATTGTCAGTACAGAGACGATTGGCAGGCCTGAGTTCAGGCAGCCTGCTTAAACAGAAGAAACACAGCTGAAAAGCTTTCACAAGGAAGCTTTCCATCTGTATTCCCTCAGCATTCTATGGTTCTCTGTGGCGGTATTGTCCCAGGCCCGCTGTCCCCCCGTGATGGCGGCCCTGACAGGCATATCACTGTGTGCTTTGACTTGGATATAATGCCCAGAATGTTTGTTAGGCACAAGTAGCAGTATGCAGTGGTCTTTTGTTTTTAACTAAGTCATTAGAACAGTGAAATGTATGCGTCAAAAACCTTATGACCAGCCTGTGAGGAGCCTAACATAAGTGAGACAGCAAACATCATGTGTCCAGTCATTGTCTTGGTCTTCGACTGTGCATCCAAAGTAAAATGTTGCCCTTTTCATCTTTTCTGTTGCTGTTTCTGTGCTAAAAGGCAACTTCTAGTGCCTTGTAGCACAGAAATACCACAAGTTGTTTACTGTTACCTCAAAAGTCAAAAGTAGCGGTTCATTATCCATATTTACAAGATTTCAAAATACAGTATTTGGAACCCAACGTTATAAGGTAAAGATCTAGGGTCTCTATGTTAATGCTGGTGGTTGATCTTGCCCTTAAAGTAAAAAAATGTAGGTTAATGAATTGACTGAAAGAACAGTTTCACCACTTTTTCCAATGTAACATGTTTTCTTTTCACTGTTTGTATACTGTAAGATATACCACTATTTCAGCAAGAATTCAGAGTAGACTGTACCGCTCATACAACTGTAATAATCATTTATGAATTGATGGCCTTAGCATTCAGTAATTTGTGACGGCATTGGTGGTGTCAGTTTGTTCATTTGCAAACTGATAATGGGGCTGCTAAATTATTTGTAGACTATTATTTGTGGAATAATGGTAATAGTTTCATTTATTTGTGAGGGTAGTGTGTGCTACTTAATCAATATATGTACAATATATGTGCTGTTTGAGGGGGATATTTAACCAGTTCTTATAGTTGAAAAAAACACAAAATGATAGTGATAGTTACACTGATTTTTTTGCTTAGGGATAAAAATGAAAATTTATTTTTAATCATAATCTAATTAGTATAGCTTTTACAATCACTTAATGATTTTATTAGGTTAATAACACTGATATACTCTAATGAATGATCACAAAAGTCATAGTGTAGTCCATTAGTTTAATGTTTAAAGAGTTTAGCTAGACGGAGAGCTACATTTTATACATGGATAACAATTCTTTAATGTCAGGGATCATTCTGGAAAAGAAGTATTTTTATGAAATGTGAATTTGTTCGTTTATTGTTTAAGAGGTGTTTGGGAGACAAGTTTTTTTTTTAGTTTTTTCATACTTAAACTAAATGGATGCATCTCTGGGGAGAAATTTTTATTTCTTTAGACATAATATCCATTCTCCTTAAAGAACTGTTCATAGGTGCATAGTTTTACAATTCAAGTGTGTATAACATGTTAAAATTCTTTTAATAAACACCCAGACTCTAAATAAATATTTGTTCCAAGAAAGATGGACCAGTAAAATTTAAATTATTTTCAAACTTTTCAAAAAGATGGATGTTTGGAATCAATATATCACGTAATTGTCCCCATGGGCTGTATGCTGTTATGTAGAGATACCTGGTTTCATAAGGAGTTAGTAATTCATGTGATTAATGTTCTAGTGTGGTCTGTATGTGTGTAAATGATGATGGCATAGGGGACACAAAATAACTAATGTGCTTTTTTGTACAACTTTAAAAACAACCATTTATAATGTTACCAAACATTTTTCATCCATCTTTTCCAGTCTGTAAAATATGATATATCCTCCTTGTGTATAAAGCATGAACCAAGGTCATATTTTCTGAGCAAAAAGACATATAATGGTGAATTTTATGCTTTATAACGGTATGAAAATCTATTTACCTTCAATTGAATAGAATATTTTTTTATGGTGTACATTTTTAACATTGCTCCTAGGAAGAATATTTGACTGATTCAAAATATTTGGTTTCCATGCATCCCGAACCCAAGTGATTAGGGGGGAACCTGTACAGTCCATGATGAAATCATCACCAACAAGGGCGCCGGCAGGGTCGGGCCCAGGTATCTTGTACAACCAAACCTTCTCTTGATGCCCATGCAAGTGATTAAGAAGCAAATAAATGTGTTTAAAAAGCCTAAAGATTGTGAAGCCCTCCACTACTATTGATCTCGGAAACAATTATAAAAAATATAAGTTTTGAATCTAGCCCACAGTTTTAAAATGCTTCTAATAAAAATACATAATTTATTAAACTGGGGTAAAAATATTAAGAGGGAGCTTTTGGCTACATATATTTTTCTTTTTCAGTGACTAGTCCTAGTTTCGGCTGCCACATAAACTGATAGTTAGCTATACTCAGCTATTAGAGCAGCAAACAAACAGATGCCTAATATTAGTATTATTCCGTTTTAGCAATCATGTTCCTGGGTAACCAGTTTCATTCAGATTTCTGTATTCCTATTTTATTGTAACTTCAGAACTAAACATTATAATGAGAGATTATAGGAAAAAGAACTGGACATTATGAACCTGATTCAGAGTGGTTTTCAGGCAGATGCCCCATTAAGTCCCAATCTGCGCAAGTACAGATCAGCATTTAACCCCTTCCGACCCTGCGCGAGGGTCCTTAAAGACAGCCGCCATATATATACGACGGCTGTTTAAACTGTCACCCTGAATGTCGCAGGGTGACAGAGTAGTGATGGCTGCTGTCACGGACTAGCCAATCGCGGCTATGGAGCCATTAAAGGGACCCTGCAAGTGTAAATAATACACTTGCAGGGAGGTTTACACACAGATCACATCATAATTCATTAATTATGATGTTATCTGTGTATAAATCAGGTTACATAGGCACAAACACTGCAGGGAGGAGGCCCATGTCAGTGTTATTGTGCTTACTATAATACAAGTGTACTATCACTTGTATTA
>JABWIB010006200.1:3916-20868 GCA_016617825.1 Platyplectrum ornatum
ATCAGGTACTAACATATAAGATGGCTTAAGGGATCTGAGGTGCTTGTTCATGTCTACTAAATATTCTGTGAAAGGCAAGTCTATGCGTCTGTAATGTGTCACACATTTAAATACATTTATTACACTAAGATATAGGAAGTTGACTGAATAAGAGGTAAGAATACATAAACCTCCAAATATATTTGTAATTCATATGAAAAAAGTCAGTGAAGTCCAGACAAAAGGAGCCATCTCATTTTCTCTCATACACAACATGGTATAAATCTACAAAGAGCTATATGGTAAACTAAAGGTCATGGTTATACACTGTACATCTAAGTTTCCTGAACTTGCTTTGAATACCCGTCCTTCATTATACACCATAAAATATACAAGCAAAACGATCTTGCAGAGCATGGAANCTGTGACAAAGTTTATAAAAACAAAGCATAAGAAAAATGAAAAAACAAAACAAAAACAAAAACAAAAAACTTTTATTATATAACATAGCAGTGTTTTTTTTTTTACAACAAAAGTAATAAAGATTAGAGTAGAAAAGTCACAATAATATATCAGACCATGCTTGTCAGATGAGTCACCACATGGGCATCCTGTAGAAAGAGACTGTACATTGGTCACAGTGTGAACAAAGGCCAGGACCTATTGCTCAATGACTGACGTGGAATATGGACGTTACCAGTCCACCAAAAATCCGCTTTCATTATACAAATGTTTTTGAACTTTACAATTTAAATGGGAAATGAGCATCTGCACCTCGGCCTCATCGTGTATGTACATGTACTATGGTTAAAGGTTTAATCTGGGAACTAGAACTTCACATACAGCAAAAGTTCAGTTACTTTTTGACTGTTTTCCTTTCAAATGGCAAAACACAAAACCACNTAATGAGTGCAATGCTAATAAAACAATTACAGCCAAGGAATACCAGTGTTTCTTTTACTTGGCCTAGATTTACAGGAATAAACTACAACACCTCCGAGTACTGAGAAAAGATCGTCTGTGCAATGAAAGATAAAAGTAACATGTGATTCCACCAGAGGATCTTATTATTATGGTTTTCGAATGAGATCTCCGAAGTAGATGGTCATAGTTTTAAGTTTCTTGTTCAGGAAATTCTGCTCTATTTCAACTTTCCCACCAGGTCCTGCAAGAGATGCCACCTAGAATATACAAAACAAGAACATCAAACACAGACAATGAAAATAACATATTGCTACAAACATGTGTTGTGTGTGATTTACAGGGGGGAGATTACGCAGGAATTTGGGGTTTTCTTTGTAGTTTGGAGATGTGTAACCTAAGATCTACTAATGCCTTGTACTTGCACAAAGAAAGGAACAAGTCATTTACACATGGTAAATTACTTTTTGTAAATTGGATTTCTGGGAGATGCCATAAACCTACATGCATTCCTTGAAGTATAAACAACTTTTCTTCTTCCAAATAGACCAAAATCAGAAATGGCTAAACACACGCATACGTGTCGCAATTTCCGTACAGGTCTGCCGCTGGAACTAGTTGTGGTTTTCGTTGCGACATTTATCTGAGGGNAAGGCATTTCAATTTGCCAGTAGGTGCTTGTCTGACATCACTGCCCTGTTCAATGTGTCCTCATATTAAATAAGGTCTCACTGGAAATCCTACAGCATGGGTCAGTTTGTGGAAGAACTCCTTGGTTGGCACAAAATGCTTGATACAGCATTGGACGACCTAATTAAAGTTTCATTTCACTGTAATATTTAATTCAATATAATCACTGTAATATTTTACATCAAACAGACACAAAGCCAAAAAGCACCACCCAATAAAACTATGAGTTTATTAAAGAATATCCAATATTAGTGCTTGAAAAACTGTACCACCCATAGTAAATCTGTAGCGGAGACTCTGCTGACTCGTANGATAGTTAAGCAGGGTACACACCAGAACGAGTATTGGGTCAGAAGACATCTGTNCAAACAAACCACAGTCCAAGGTGGTTCGATTTGATTTTTGGGAGCTCCTAATATTTCTGATCAACTATGTCCCAATGTGTACAGAAAAACTTCAGCACATACAGGCCGATTCAATACCGCGCGAAGACGGGAAAAAACGCGAAGTCTATTACGGGACTGAAACCTCGCGTTTTTTTTGTAAGCACCTCTATGAGGTGCGAACGAAAAAACGTGAGATCTTCGCGCGAAGGGGGATTGAATCGGCCCCTTAATGACACACATTCTTCAGAATGACGATTTACATTCATAATTCTGTATAGAGCCACCTTGTGGACGAGTTTGTAATTGCAGCATAGTACTGCAGTAAAGGATTCTGGAACAAATCAAGACCCAAATACTGATATCAGATAAAACTTTCTAAGCCTNGGGTAATCTAATGACTATTTGTTTCTCATTAAATATGTCATACACTATTGTGTTTATTAGGGTGANACAATACATAAAATTATGGAGAGTGTGGGTCAATAATCAATATAGTAAGTGTTCACAATGGATTATCTAAATTCCAGATAACTGTCACAAATGTAATGTATTATGAATGTTTCCTGTGTAACATGACTTCTTTCCATGCACTGATCAGCACTAAGGCACATAGGACAACACTCTCTGCGAATGTTAGTAATCTGGTTACGCATCACAGGATTGTATTAGCTTCTGAAGCTACNGCATGGCATGGGGCATTTTTATTCAGTCTATCTACTACTATNGTATTATGTACTGAGAAACACTACTTCAATCACTCATAAACATGTACAGATCTACACTACTTACCAAATGTTGTTACTTAGAATAAGCAAAGAACATATAAATGTAATTTATAAATGTAACCAAATGACTACAATATTCTAATCATACATCAGATTTCCATGACTGGTACAAATATGGATCTACCGTGCTACTTTGAATTTCTTGCGTATTGGTATGTCCCTTCTATACCCTAGGCATGACACATGATATTCTGAGCATTGGTACATGCACATACAATAGAGTAAATTGCTATTAAAATCTAATTAAATAGCTTACCTGTTCAACATCAGTATTCCGTGGTAGGAAATAAATAATATTTTTTGTTATCTGCTGGGAAAGCTGAAAAATTTCAAATGTATCACATTGTTAAGGATAATAAGAAACATTAGCNGCATGCATTGTGTAGTGTCAGTGTGTANTGGGCTTTACAATTGTTTAAACAGTGTTATTATATGCTGTCTGCCATGGTCACTGCCATTTAAACAAACATCTCCTTCTAAACCTGCCTGTTCCCATTTCTTCTCAGATTACAATAAGCATAGTAATAAAACAAATACAATACCTCCATATATACAATAAAAGGACAGAGTCTTCACAAGTCATCTGAAGATACATTTATTTTACAGGAGTCATCAGAGACGACACTTAATTAACTCCTCAAGTAATTCATATTTGCTTGACAAAATATTGTGATCAGTAAGTAAAATGAAATGGTCTTTTCCATTACTGATATATTTCCAACTAAAATGTATATTTACAAATATACCTGTATATTTATATATTGTATATCTTAATGATATTCAATCAGTGTCTGCTGTGAAAAGGGAGGCAGAATATCTTTGTGCTTCATGGGGTGATATATTGTGCGTTAGTATANTGGATATGAGTAACAATTGTATAAAAACCTGCTTTTTCCCCATATACAAACACCGTGATCAGGCTAATCAGAATTGAAGGGGCAGGGCCACTTTGACTGGTCCCCGGCCGTTAGTAGCGACCTATATGTACATGTACGCCCATTCGCGCTAACTCCCTTTCTGCCAGGGCATANATGTATGCACCAGGGCGGGAAGCAGTTAATGTGCAGGAAAAAAAAACCCATCACAAAATAAACACATGACAACGCTATGTGCTAGAAAAACAAGGTTTTACTATCCAGGTACATGTTTGTATTCATAATGGGGGATGAAATTCCAAATTCCTCTTTCGCCTGGACTAAGATTAACACTGCACAGGGTTCAAGCAACAATTCCATTAGTAAAGAGGATCAGACCAATTCTAAACAAACATTTAAAAACAAACCCAACAGAANTCTCTCATTAAAAATTATTGATGACAAAGGTTTTATATGATTAGGTGATACAGTAACACAGCACTGTAAAAGGATATCCATCAGGACACATCATGGTCTTGATATCAAATGTCTCTGCGCTGACGTAGCTNGGGCCTCCCCATGGTGGGCTGAGGAAAACGGCATCGGCCTTCAGATCACGGGCCAAACACATAAAATCTGCACGGACAAACTCGATCCGATCCTCCACTCCGTATACCTTTGAATTGTTGTAAGCCAGGTCCAATTTTACTGGGTCAATATCAACAGCAATGACTGAAATGGGAAATATGTACAAATTAATGCAAACGTAATGAACACTCACATCAGCATTGATAGAAGCAATATACTGAACTCTTACTTTTACATGATTTNATCTACACAATAGGTGAACTAACAGTGATCAACTGTGAAACCAGATCACAATCAACACTGACTAATGTATGTTAGGAATGCAGAAGTAGATTCCTTAGCGTATGTGGGGTGGAAACGTTCCACATAACAAACATTATATACTAAGGATCAGTGAATTTACCTTTTTACATTAGTAAACAAGGATGTGAGGGATGTGGCTCGATCAGATGTGACTGCAGGAAGCTCTCTAAGGTAGATTTATCATCCGCACCGCATCCGAGTGGATACCGAAATCGAGATGACTATTTTAGTTGTCTATAGGAGGTGGCCATACACAGATGAGCAAGCTGTAAGAGACACCATTGAACCACTTCTCGCTCAGCAAACGAGTAAGTTTCAGACCTCGCTACAAGAAATCCAGACCATGCTACAAGTGCAACAAAGCAGGGTCAGTATTGGTGAGTTGTCTAATGCTGTATGTGCACCACTAGATGGCAGCATGTCCTGTATATTTCATTTCTGTATAAAGCAAAGGGGAAGATTTAGGATCATGGAATATGGTGACATAAGTCAACTAAGGGGGAAAGGACATACACAGAGGACAGCTCTATTGCTTTTACAGGAAACACACCCTACACATGCAGAACAAGAATTTGTCCTTGATTAATTATAAGTGATATTCTACTATTCTTATTAAGGTCCGAGAGGGATTCTGAATCACAAGTACATTCCTGTATAGTACTTACATATAGTGCTAGGCCAAAAGAGCATTATCCGATAATGGGTATTACTGCTCACCACCTTTGGATGATTCTTTGCAATATTATATATTCTAATATTAAGCTACTCCCAAGAATCTGCCAGCCGTAGCATAGAATCTAACACCGGAGCCACTGTACAACACGATCACTGGTGGGAATGGAAATGGTGTACACAACCAACAGCCTCTGGACATGGATCTTGGAGTAACTGGGTGTGAAGAGCAACAGTTGCCAAGCAAGAAGCAGACAGAAGAAGCCCCAAAGGGGGACACATCTGGAACAGGTGAATAAAGCAAGACAGGGATAGAGTCCTGGAACCAAACAGTGAGCAGGTTCCAGAGATGCAGGAACTAGAACTGGCCCAGGTCACTAAAGACAAGAGCAATATAATCCTGCCATTTTAAGGTTTTACCCAAGACACGCAGTCACTTCTTTATTTACATTACAAATTGTTACCAAAAATCCTTGCGAGACATTTTAGATTTATTCGTCCGTATATTTTATACACAGATCAGACAGGTTTAATTTGGGGGCGAAATTTAATAACAAAATCTTGATGGCAATACAGACAGCGAGACGCATTACAACATTTATTATAAGGAGACGGACAAACATTTTCATATACAGGGTTAAAAACATCCGTTTGGAAAGTCAATGAAAATGTATGGCAACCCAAAAAAATTGGGCTCGATTTACTGAACTGCGGGAATGCAAAAGTGGGGATGTTACCCATATCAACCAATCGTTACAGGTCATGGCTATCATTACAGGTTGTTGCAAACAGACGTATATCCCTATTTTTACAGGTTCTCAAACCATCAGGATTATATGGATAGTATGACAATGTGAATATTTTGATAAATTGTAAAAAACCCAAACGAAAAACATACCTTTCATCCCAGCCAAAGCAAACTGAATAGCATTCCCTCCGACCCCACAGAAAGCATCCACAACAACAGCATTGCCAATGCATTGTCTGACACGCCCAGCGATGTGCTCTGCAATCTTCTCAGGAGTTACGGAAAACCAGCCTTCTGCAATGGAGAATGCTCATTGTTTATGTAAGTGACTAAGGACATATAAACGTTTGACAACAGAGGAAGTATCCAAAGGAGACTTAATAAAGGTGAGATAAATAAAGCACCAGGTAAAAATGGCATATACCCAGGAGCTAAATTCAGAAGTAGCTAGACCGCTATACTTCATTTTAATGTTCATTGATTCAATTAGATCAGGTTCAGTAACATTGATTGGCAAATAGCAGATGTGGTGCCATTGTGTATAAAGTGAATGAAATCAAAGCCAGGGAATTATATACCTGTAAGCCTGACATCAATAGTGGGGAAATTACTGGAAGGAATATTAAGAGATAATATTCAGGATTACTTGGTGAGCAATAAGATAATTACTGTGAATCAGCATGGATTTATGAGGGATAGGTTGTGTCAAACTCATCTAATTAGTGAGAACATGGTAATGCAATACATGTGGTCTAGTTCGATTTAGCAAAAACCTTTGATACAGTACCACACATGAGGTTGGTCCACAAAACAAGGGGACTGGGTCTAGCAAATAACATTTGTACATGGGTTGAGAATGGGTTGGAGAATAGGGAGCAGAGAGTGGTATACTGTGGAGCTCTGTGTTGAGGCCACTCGTTTTTAATATATTTATTAATGATCTTGTGTGTTTAGAGAGCAACATTCTAAATTTTGTGAAAGACACTAAAATATGCAGGTTAATATAATCAAATAAAGATGTCGTTTCTCTAAAAAGGGACTTGAATAAGCTCAAATATTGGGGCAGCCAAATGGAAGATGAGGTTTCACATAGATAAATGTAAAATTATGCATTTAGGCAATAATAATATTCATTCAATGGGATATACCAGGGGTAGGCAACCTGCGGCTCTCCCCATGCTGTCAAACTACACATCCCAGCATGCTTTGCCAGGTATCAACTGTTAAAGCAACTGTTAAATCAGTTAAAGCATGTTGGGATGTGTAGTTTGACATCTGGAGAGCCGCAGGTTGCCTTCCCCAGGGAATAGACAAAGAACTATCCAATGAAACATGTATTATTTATTGTGTTTAGAAGAGAAGAACTGTGAACCAACCCCAGCATTGTTTAAAAGGTCCTCAATGTGAAGGGTAAGAGAGGTGGCACCATTAGATTGGGATCCTACCTTCATCCAGTCTTATTCCTTCATCAAAGCGAGAGAAGAGTCTGTAGCGCTGAGCCCAGTACTTGGCAAGATGAGGATCTGCTGCGATTTCTGGAGGCAAAACCTGCACTTTCTTTTTACGCTTCTTCTTCTTTTTGTTTTTGTCACTGAAATCTGTAAGTAAGCAATAGCCTGTAATGTATTTTATTCTAGTATATTGGGTAATAATATGACATTTAGGAAACAGTAATGTGACAGTGTAGTCAGAATTCACGTAACTGTCCCAGCATTCTCCATATGACAATGGTCAACAGCTGGCTTAGACAACCTGTGGTACTCTATGTGCTGTAAAATTACAAACACCAGCACTTTTTGCCTGGTATCAGTTATAAGGCTAGCGCATACTGGGACCTGTAGTTTGACAGCACATGGAGTCCTGCAAGTTTTCAATCTTTAGACTAAGAGTTACTAAATACACAAAATGACATGCAAAAAAAATACGAACTCTTTTTACTCTCTTCCGTATCGCTCAGTAGATAGTCTGGTACTTCCAGAGAGACGAGTTGTCTTGGTTGCTGCTCTGAGGTGACTGCATCCACTGAACACCAGATGGTATTACGGGGCACTGAACAACTCACATCGTGGCTTTCACTGGAGTTGTCTTGTGGGTTAGGATGTGGTTCAATGTTAACTGTCTCTTGTACTTCAGACAGTTCTTTTACAACTTGATGGTTCTGCCCATTAGCATGTTCTTCACTGTCAGACTTCAGATTGCCATCACTGGTTTCTTTAACATTGGCACAGTCTCGTTCTTCAGACTCAGAACTGCTGCTAGAGAAGTTCTCAACATCTGGCATGTCAACCTCTTCAGTCATTACATCAGTGGCTTCTACAACGCCTTTTAAAAATGTCTGAACCTACAAAAATCAATCAAATAATGACTATGTATTTGTCATTCCTCTATAGATAAGCACACTTATGATCATGAAATATCAGGTTTAGACTTTGTAAGATTAAAAACGCCCAATTAACATGTTTTCTTAAGCAATGCAATAAACACACACACCTACACCTGTATCTGGATACTGGTAGGCCGTCCCTTCACTTAGCAAAAATCTGTAAGGTGGACGGTGACCATTTACAAGCAAAAGGTCCTTTACAATCATGCATCAAAGGCATCATCATTTAACCCTTCTTTGCTCTATTAGAATAAATAAAGCTGAAGTTCAGAAAGATTATCAGCAGATGAAGAATGTGTTCTTTCTTGTTGTAGTTTGTTGGATAATTACGATCCTGAACAAAACAAAGTTCAGCTCCTGCATTTATTGATTTTAGCATCGTCTCTATAGAGAGAAGTGGAGTGTGGATTTACAAGCAGTGTGGGTGCTTATATTAGATCTGTTTTTCAGCCGGCTAGTCTGACAGCGACTAGCCGGCTTTTAGTCGAATACTAAATGTGTATAATAGGGCGAAGCTTAGATCTGTTTGATAACATAATAGCCTTTGGGCCTCAGAAGGACGGTCTACTGTATGCTGCTAGGCTGAAGAGACACCTAGTATAAAGAGGAGCGTTTACAACCAGACTCAAGGAAATTCCCACAGTCCTGTATGTCATTACCACAACTGCAAACATACACAGCATCACCACAAACAGCCATCATAAATGTTAACAGCATGAATTTCCATAACACTGTGTAACATTGCAAAATATGACATGACCAATAGTAGTAGTATAAAAGACTGCAGAGATTTCTAAATATATATTTCAATGTAAAAACATGACAAAATCACTGGCAGAATTACATAGAGAGATATAGAGAAAGATAAGCAACTGCAGACTAGACCCTGGCCCCAAAGCTGGTATTCGTAATGGTCACAAAGAAGTGAATTATTATTTGTGTGAAATACATTTTTTGTTGTATTGTGTTGTAGCTTTGTAAGGTAACACTTCATCTTGTACTTAGTTGCCTATACATAACCCCACTCATATATTTGCATTGCTCTTAATGTGGTTCTGTATTCTGTACATTACCCCTCTCTTGTAAACCTTGCATTATTTTTCCAGAATCACTTTAATATGACAATTTGTCCATTTCTTATCCTGTGCGAATTTCTCTGTAGCTATACATTCTACTGAAAAGAAGTATGAGGCGCATGGAGATGATCAAGCTATTATCGGTCTGTTTTCTACCTTGCTAAGTGTTTTACTTTTTCTGGGTTTCACTTCAGACTCCTCTGAGAAAAAGATGTGTCTGTTCTTTACGTTTACTGGCCTGTGCATGTCCAGGAAGACAGACCGCTGCTTGACGCCTTTCTCTAGGTAGCGCAAGGTCCGATGTCTGAAATGTGAGATTCCACCATACCTGTAGGGAGAGCAGACACGAGATAAATCTACTGTCCCCAGCTGCAGCTTTATTATACACTACAATTCACATCACCTTAGACATTTTGTTCAAATATTTATAATGTTTCCAGCTCCTACCAAGGAGTATATTTGAGAAACATAACTCAAATGAAAATGTAAACATTGGTAAATATAAATTTTTCAGTAGCCTTCGTAATATAAAATGATAATTGGTAAAGCCCAACGCTATAATATTCTCACTACCACAAACATGAACAATGCAGAGGATTGTATGCCTGATTGCTGTCTTTGTGAGTTCTTCTATTTGGAGAATGTTAGCAATTGTGGGCTGGATCCAGACTTACCGTATATACTTGAGTATAAGTCAACCTGAATATAAGCCGAAGCACCTTATTTCACCTAAAAAAACCTGGGATACCTAACTGACTCGAGTATAAGCCCACCGGTATGTCTGTCTGTCTGTCACCCCTGTGAAAGGCTCATGTCACTGATGGATCATTGCCCCCATAGAACTGCATTGTCTCTGGTCTCATGTTCCAGCTCCTATTGATCTTCCCCTACATATCTCTATCGTCCCCCTCTTTCCTGCAGGTACAGGTTTAATATAAGGCAATTTAAAGCTCCTGTGCCATGCTGTAACCCATACAGCACATTATCATGCCTGTGTCAGCTCTGTGGGCTCAGTCTGGTTGGAGGGTGGCATGCTGCCTGCCAATGTCACGCTCCCACACCCCTCCTTTACACCTTAGCTCCATCTTAGCTCTGAGCAATATGTTCTGCTCTGCTACCGTGTTTCCCCTATAATAAGACACTGTCTTATTATTTTTTTGGTCCAAAAAAACGCCATAGGGCTTATTTTCAGGGTAGGTTAATTAACATTGACAGAGATTTATATAAACAGTCCTGCTTTTATCCCCATCATGCCCCCCAGTCCTGCTTTTATACCCATCATGACCCCAAGTCCTGGGGAATTCACTAGGACTTATTTTCTGGGTAAGGTTTATTTTCGGGATAGGGCTTATTTTGGACTGTTTTACAAAAATTAGGGTAGGGCTTATTATCAGGGAAAAATGGTATCTGTGGACAGAGGAAACTGCAGCCACATAACAGGAGACCTAAGAAGGCTGCAAGCCAGATGCAGCTATGTGGACAGATAACTGTCCTAAGAACTTGGATAATATTCTTTTCTGTTTTGTGACTGCCTATAACTTTGGACCATTTCTAAGAACTGTTTGTGCAGTGTTTTGGTTGAAAGTCTGGATTGGGTTGATGGCGTTTTCATAGTACATCTTTCTTACTTCTGTCCTGTGCCATGTTTGAGTCCTAAGATTGTGGAGGCTTCTGCAAGCACCTTACACGGGTGTTCATCTGCATCCAGCTCGTGACTGACAATATAAAACACACATTAATCTTTATTGTACATTTATATAAAAAGGGACAAATAAAACTGAATCAGTGAAATATTTGCCACTCAAACAATAATGCAAGGTACACTATTTACAATTAGTGGGTCAATCCAATCTGCTAATCGTTACATTTATTTTAATGTGGACAATACTATAAGGATGACACAGGCTGTGTGTACACCCAACATAACATGTGACTGAGATCACGGATAATGTCCAGACCCTGGTGATGTGACAGATCACTCAAAAATATATTATGCTAATTTTTCTAACAATTAATTTCAAATATGTAGAAAACAATTCGTTTACTTGTCATCTCAAAAAAATCTACTTATTTTAACAACCTTCCCTATTTTATATATAAAAAAAAATTTCCCTTCCCGCACGAAAAACTTCCATATACAACAGAACGTAAAACTGGAGCCCAAATCCTTGGTCATTTGCATGGATCAATAAATGACAGTGTACTCTCCTTCCTGGATGGCTGGAGCATTAATAATCATGATAACCATTGTACAGTGTATAAGATGGATTGATATGGCAAAAAATGCATTGTGTCGGTCACTGTGGATATTGCATATTGTGTAGCTCGCTTATGTTGTAGAGACAACAAGGGAAGAGTGGTAATCATGATTGTAGGCTCTCATGATTAGGACCCTCATTTCATTCAGTCTCATCTCGGCCCCCCCTGCATTCATACACTGGAAATGGTTTTATATTTCTGTCACCTTCGTGTCATCATTTGTACCCCCCATGTATGGTGTTTAGAATCACTCAACATTCATGTGATGTGTATGCTTATACAATACCATTAAACAAGCTTACCTTCTCTTAATCTTTACGGATCTGCTCTCTGGGGGGTCAGCGTCCTCACCATCACTCCCTTCATGGTTTGTCTTTTGGCTGATTTGTATTGTTTGCCCTGAACCCAGTTGCGACACTTTAAAAAAAGAAACACAATAAGAATAATACAACTAGCGTAGGTTTCACATTTTATACCCCGTTCACATAGACTACCCTGGTAAATCTGGTTTTAACGAGCAGGGTTGTTAGCTGTGGATCTGAATTACCCTGGTAATTAACCCTGTTCACAGTGCTGAATTACCCTGGTAATTCACAAACTACCCCGGTCCTACACCGTTCACACTGAACCAGGGTAGTTAGTAGTAATTTTAGCGCCATTCACACTGAGCACACTGCCCGGGTAGTTCAGTCAACTCAGGAAGTTGGGAGACCTGGGTAATAGCCCTTTATGTGAACGGGGTATAACAATTATTTTACAGTATAACGAGTAGACCTACGACTTATAACCGGACTGCAGAATATAAAACTAGAGTGTGAAGCGTCTGTTTTACTCAAATACACTTAAAGTGAACAAAGAATAAAACCCTGCTTTGTTTCATTCTAGTGCTGCCGCTCTGGCTAATGCTATACATGACAATGTTAAGTATCATAATATTGTTGCACATTTTAATAATTACAGAAAACACAATTTACACGAGACTCTCTCTCTGACAAATGGCCAGGGCTGCAGGAAATGAGAAAAAGAAGTCCTGCCGTTAATCACGAGATGCTTTCTTCTCGCTAATAAATAGTTTTAATGAAAAACAAAGCCAAGGCCATTTCCTACATTTTATTGCCAATAAATTAGCCATTAGTAAAATCAATAGGTGCTAATTTTACAGACCTGGCTGGCTTGCAGCAGTATGTCCAGATGATACATCCTTATTCTCAGAGCGTGCATCTCCGGGTTCACTCTGCTCAGGATCACAAGGACAATGAGTTTCAATGCTCTCTAGGTTCTCAAACTGATTATTCTCATAAATAACACTTAAGAGTTTACTGTCCCGCTCCGCTTCCTCTTTATCAAGATTTATCTCCTGTAGTCTATTTACAACGTCCTTACAATGTTCATCGATACGGTCTTTGGAAGCTAGGGGTAAGTCACTGGAAGGGACTGTGGCTTGTGTACCATCTGTACCTTCTACTACAGAGACTTGAGTTACAGAGTCTATGGGTGCAACAGACCAGCCCTGCTGTGTCCAGTACTCAAACTGCTCATAATAGTGCCAGTATGAATCATTATAATGTTTATCCCACTCCTCCTTTGTCTCCGAGCAGCTCCACGGCTCAGAGTTATGTGGTTCACTTGATAGGTACGTTCCTGGGTGCTTCTCCACCCAATCCTTCCATAGCAAATCTTGTCCATACTTATTCCAGTAGCGTTCCCAATGCTCCTGTGTATCTGACTTTGCAGGCGCTGGGTCCAGGTTATGTGCACTCTCACAGAGAATTGTGCAGCTGTCTCCGCTCTCAGGAAGCTCAGCGCTTGTAGGGTCAACTTCATCCTCACAACCTAGGATGACAGCTTGTGACACATTGCCGGCAGCCTCCTGTGTGCTCTCATTTTTTTGTTTTAGGGATTTTGATTTTTTCTTTTTTTTCTTCCAAATTTTTTGTTCTTTTATAGAAGTTTTCGGGGGCTAAAACAGATCATAAAATACATTTATAAAGAAAAAAATCAAAAACATAATAATAATGATGATGATGAGCAAACCAATCTTACCACAAAGTTCTTCTCGTATGACGAACCACCAAACTGCACTGGAAGACCCATTTGCAACATGAGCTCAGCCTCGGAGTCCAGCTCAAGGTCATCCTCAGGGAGATCAGAGACAGAGTCTGACGGGACAGCTATCTCTATTCCTTCCTCTTCATCATCATAATCTGCAACGCAAAAATACAAGTCACAACTACACTGTAGATACCGAACCTCACATTAACCCATCAACATTGCCGCCCCAGTCTAGTATGGAAGAACAAACAAACCACCATAAAACAAGAAGGTCTGCGACATGGAATGCCGATCAGTACAGCCCAGGCAATATGTTGACACTTAAGATTCGTAGACGCATATGCGATATTTAGCTCAATGATACAATTCCAGATCATTTGGAACAATACTGCAAGTGTGAGTATGCTTCCGTGATCTTTGTTTTATTGCTAAACAACGCTACATCCCACAACCAGCAATGGTATGATATCAGAGAAATGTGGTATACATTTGTACACAGGAATCAGCAAGCTTATCGCGACTCACAAACATCAAATATGCCATCACATCTCAAGTATTATTGCATAGGTGTGTGCCCAGCTTTATTAGGGAAATGACATGTATTTTATATTATTAAAGTCTCTCATGTACAATGTACTGATACGGGTCTGCAATACAAAATGCTTTCATGATTGTTGAGATTGTCTGGTGCTTAGTATGTTATAGACATGTCAGTATACCGCTGGTGTGGGCAGAACAGGTTACAATTTCCACAACATATAAAAAGCCCTTACCTGTAATATTATACTTTTGGTTACTGTCTATTCCTTTCAAACCCAAACAGTATAGATTGCGATCACTAGACGTACAAAAATAAATAAATGCATGAAGTATACATAAAAATCTTTGTCTGACAGTTATTTATTAACAGGTTTTTATATAGCACCATCAGATTACGTAGCGCTTTACAATTTTACCACTCAATAAGACATGACTGGGTGGTACTAGACAGAATGGGTGGGGAAGGGGGCAAGGTCTGCAAGCTTACACTCTATGGACCAGATTTAGACTTACGTACTATTGAACTTACGAGCGTAAAGTTACGAGTGGGCAAAACCATGTTGAATTGCAGGGGGGGTAAATTGAATTAATTGCAATCAGTGTTACAGGTGAGAGATGATGTTTCCAGCACAAGTGTAATAACAGTGTAACAGAAACGCTGGTCAGTATCTGTGTGCAACATGTAACAATAAAGTATTCTCCCTGCATGCACACACTGACATTCATTATACCTCCCCTGCAATTCACCATGGTTTTACCCACTCGTAACTTTATGCTCGTAAGTTCAATAGTGCCCAAGTCTGGATCCAGTTATATATATGACAGCTTTGACATATTAAACAAAAAAACATTAAAACACATTGGCCTAAATTTACTAAGCAGTGAGATAGCAACCAATCAGATCCGAGCTCACATTTTCCAGTGTATAAAATGAAACTAAGAGCTTGAATCTGATTGATTGCTATGACAACATCCCCACTCTCCAATCTCACCACTAAGTAAATTTAGGCCTCTTACTTTGTTTGTGACATCAATTGGGTGATGCTATATAACTTTGTTGTTACTATCATCTACATTCACTGTACACAGTGGGTGAGGGTTAATGTTGCACATGAGACAGAATACATTCTTATGGAGAGAAGAACTGCTCAAATAGTAATTTTATGAGATCTGTATAATAATGACATAGTAATTCCTTCTGGTAATTATGTAAACTGCTTGAGGAACATGGGGAATAAAGCAATGTCTTACTTTACAAATGCTCTGGAACAAAGGCAAAGAATCCTGCTGTCCTCACTCAGATCATCCAGATAGAGACACATCTCTGCCACATGATTCCATTCCACACATAACATGATCCTACAATCAACATATACCGGGGACAAGGAGACAAATATGCAGATATATTACATATACACGCACACGGATATTCTATAGATCACACAGCTGTGTTAATATGCAGGAGGTAAAAGACATATCAGTTACAGTAACCTTAGGTTTCAAGTCTCTTCTGTTTAGGAACCTTAAAAGTCACATCCAAGGCTGTGAGCTTACTGTCCATTAATAGTTATATATAAAAGTCACCTGGAATTATGTTATGGTGTGTGAGCCCAGATTTACTAAACCGCGAGAATGCAGAAAGTGGAGATGTTACTCATAGCAACCAATCTTCTGCTCTCATTTTCTTTTACATACTAGATAATGGCAGCTAGAATCTGACATCTCCACTTTTCAGTTCCTGTAGCTTAGTAAATCTACCCCGTAGTATCATAGTAATAAAAATTACTATTAACAAACATGATTTGCATTGGAATATGCAAATATACATACTGTAATCTAAAGTTTTTGGATTGTGTTTGTATATCTATTTTAAATCACTTCTCATTCCTCATTTCATCGAATGCCCTAATACATTACAGGCTTATTCCAGGCAGATTCATAAAGCGTAATATTATAACTGGCCTTATATGTATTCAAGTAACTACTCTGTGACTTAACATATCCATATACATAATGCATTACCCTTTATACATCATGTATCTGTAACAAGAATGTCATTATACAAAACTGTTATTCAGATATATTACAGATATATACTCACAATATCTATTGTTTGTGATATCCGGTGGAAATGATTGACAAGTATTACATCCCAGGCAATGCTGTTTGCATTATTTTATTTACAATGCAGATGGCTCAGTCTTCATGTCCATGTAAAATATCTGAAAAACAAGACCATGATGGTTCATTTACCTTACCTAGAGAAATATGCTTTATCCATGTTTATAATGTCTTCAAGAAACAGTAACAGAGAATAGACATTACGTGAAATTTGTATGCCCCCCCCCCCATGTTTCCCATAGAAACCAATCAGATCCTAGCTCTCACTTCGCAGTTACATACTAGAGATCAGCTAGATTCTGATTGGTTGTTATGGGCAGTACCTCCTTTTTTTCAGCTGTTTAGTATATCTAGCCCTTAGACCAGTGGTTCTTAACCTTGCTGGAGGTACCGAACCCCATCAGTTTCATATGAGCATTCACCGAACCCCTTTTAATTCGAAAAATAAAATATAATTTTTCAAATTCAAAACATAGGTATATATTTTATTGGTCCACAAAATAATCAAAACCATTATAGAACAAAACATTAAGAACAAAATTTAAAATCAGTGTGACTGCTGCTGTTGCCTTTTGGACACCAGTTCGGAAATGCG
>JABWIB010006201.1:0-19433 GCA_016617825.1 Platyplectrum ornatum
TAGCACCTGTCCACAATGTGACACCTACACCTGTCTCTCCCTTCCTGTGTGTTACCTTCCTCATTCTCTACCCTGTGTGTCTGTCATTGTTTTGTAATAGTATATGGTACATTCCTNGGATTACTCCGGACAGTCCGGTAATTAAGACTGGAAAGATGGTAACCCCATACCTTTCCTTTGTGCTGACTTCCCTATTGTGGGAAATATAGATAATATATGGCAATATTACCTGATCACGTCCATACACATTAATACATCAAGACNACATGTTGTGAGCCCCTTTCATTTTCCTTTCCCCTTAAATGGCTCAGTGGTTAGCACTTATGCTCAAGGTTATGAGTTCTATTCCTTATTTGTGTTCTCCCTGTCCACATACGGTTTCATCCTGGTGCCTTCGTTTCCTCCTACATCCAAAAAAAACCCTACTGGTAGGTTAATTGGCAGTATTAACTCTAGTCTGTGTAATCTCTTATAGAATGTANGCCTGTGGGCAGGGCCCCCTTCCCCACAATCCTGTCTGATCTGGGAATAACCAAACCGCACTGAATGGTTGTTTCGGGAAGGCTCATCTCACAGGGTGTGAACCAGATGTGACATTTTCAAGTGGTGACCAATCCGCAGTGGACGACTGGAAGAAATATATCACTGAAATAAAAAAGTNTTTGACCTGTACAATGTGTCCATAAGACATCAAGTAAATTCCCCCAGTCACGTTCTCTTATGAACGGTCCTCTAATCTTCCTGCACGCTTTCAGGTGAGCTTACACATTGCTCCTATGGCCCTTCAGTCCTTCATAGTCCTAGGAGTCTGCTTGTANTTCACCCTCTGTACTGTATAACACAGACTGGCTAAAAACATATTGATTATTTTATATACATCGTTCCTGTAATGTATCCATGTCGTGGATTTGGTTTTATGATCTTTCAATTNGTTACATTTAGATATTTGGTTTTATGGTCACATTTGGATGTACAGTTGATAAGAATGAAGTCGTGTCTTTACAGGAATAAGGATGCTGCCGGCGTCCGCACATTATCGATACCTGTGGGAAATCAGCTCGGGAACGGTTTCTGTTGGATCCTCTGTTCGGACGTTTGGAAGGTTAAGATTTTTCTGTATCATTAAATTCCTTTGCTGTACAGGTGATCTGTCCTTTATTACATACATTTGTGGCATTTATTTTTATTTTTTTGCCTTTGTGTGAATTTAGATGTTTATCNGGTATTTTAACCAGTGTTTGCTGTATGTTTATGCCTAATTGTACTAGGCTTTCCTTCTGTATTACAAGACTACAACTCAATAGCTGATGCTAGGAGCTTATAATATGCTGGTATTATTTACATGCTGTCTTGGTTAATACTGAATGATATAAAAATAAGTTGTCTTGTCCAGATTGTTGGGCTAAAAATTGGTTATATATACTCATTAAGACAGCCAGGGTAAATGTCAAATATATTCAGTTACTTATCATTCAAATGTATCATCTCTACAGCTCCTTATCCTAACCAGTGTAGGAATAATAATCATTAATGTCTATGAGCGCCCACAAATGTCCCCTACAGGTAATGTANAAGTGTACATACATAACATAAATACAAAGCATGGCATGAAGGTTCAATGTGTCTGGGAAGGTCATTCTGTAGTGGTTCCGGCTGATTCTCCTGGGACGTCCACTGTGTAGAGCNTAAATCCAGTCTTCTCTCCATACTCAGGCTTAGCTGCTATGATTCTGCTCAGTCAGCTGCCACACTCACAGCGCAACACTCTGCAGTGCAACACAAACTCTGTCTGAACACCAAGCTTGTGGAGCCTTTCTCTGCCCAGCTGGGGTCCTATTACCTGGCAGTAGGAGAGCTGGACACAGGGGATGGTGAGATTACAGGATATTAATGCAAATGCTCTTCAATCTCTCCCAGCATCGGCTGGTTGGTTTGATGTTTGTCTTGTCTTACAGATGCTCATCCTGTGCTGTGTGCCCGCCTGCTGACCTGCATTGACGGTGTAGACCTCTCCCTTTTGCAAAGTGCGGTGGAAGAGCAGAGNAAATACCTGGACGAGCGGGAGAAAGTAGCCCAGGGGAGCGANTAAACACCTAGTGGAGCCATCGCTGTTATAAGAGACTTGTTATAGGTGGCGCTTAATGTTTGGGTTTAAGTAAAGCGTTGACCAGCAGTTTTTATGAAAGCTTGATGTACTTGGTGTAACTTGTTTGTGTCCAGTATCAGCCAATCAAGTCAGAGACAGCAGACTGGATACAAGTAAACTACACAGGATATGTCAGATCAGAGGGGCTCTGTGTGTACTTGTAGAAGGTGTGCTGCATACTTCTGCAGCTATTTGGCCTTCAGGGACAGTATTGCTTCCAATTTGATTATTACAAAAGAAAACTTTTATTTTCTGTCTCCAGAAGCTAGTTTTTTTGTCGTTTAAATAAAAAACTGCTTTTCTACATTAAAATAGATTTGACACCATGCTTGGACATGTAACTACACTCTGTAATAAAATATTTTCATCTGATTATGCTGTGGTCTTATTTATCGCCATCACTGTTTGTTAAAGAACTGTATACAGACTTATACACATTCCAAATGGGATGCCGTTGCAGGTTTGTCCGACTGTCAGTGTCGGCTTTATAGCTGTCTCAATCATAGGGATTCTGGATATTTTAAATGGTACTTATAATACAAAATCTGCTCTCTAGCGGTGCTGTGGGGACAGGTTTCAGCTGGATGGAAAAGGTTAAGGTTATGCTTCAGTAGATGTAGGGTTAAGGTTAGACTGTGTAGCATGTAGGGTTAAGGTTAGGATGAGAGAAGAGCAGGTTGGCGGAAGATACGAGGTACAATTCCGATCCATGTCCATTATGATCATTTTCCTGTCTTCTTTGTGGTGGTTGACAAAGTGACCGGGTTGGAAAGGTTGTCTCGCCTTTTAAAACATTCTAAAGGTAATGCAATATATTTAGGCATTAAAGGATTTCCAAACATCGTAATTGTTCATTCTGATACCCCAATTAGGTTGGCTGCAAACAGTACAATTTGTACAAGTCTGGAGCTATAGGACCAGATCCAAACTTATGCAGTGCTGGTTTAACAATAGGGCTATGGGTATACAGCCCCATTAGGGACCAGAATCAGCTAAATCAACATAAACTGAATCCTGTGCCTTCTCTGCAAGTTATATAGCAGAATCTCTGTGTTGGTCAGTGCCCTCAGGAATAAGACACTTGGATTACACCTAAAGCCTAAAACACAAAAGAGGATATTTGTAGGATTTACACAGATTTAGTCCTCTAGTGGTTGGGTCACTTATATTAGATGTATGATCTTTTCTAGCAANGTCTTCCACAATGTATATCTTTCTATTATATGGAGCACCCCTATAGAGATCTATTACCGGAAGTAGTTTTAGTGACGTTTAACAGAAGGCTGTAGCAACTATTATCATGTTTATTAGGTCTGATGATTATTCATTTTATTTCATCTCCTACTGCTTTCAATCTTGTAGTACACTTGTCACAGTTCTTCATTAGCTGTCATTGGACTGATGGATAATCCTGTTGGAGGCTACATGGAGGTGCTATTTATGTCCTCCATGGTATTGTCCATGCACCATTGGTCACACCCACTCCAATGGCCATTTATAGGCCAGAGGCTGAGAATTATAAAGTGTTTTATATGGCAATAGACTTTAGAAATGTAGACAGTTTTCTCTACTTTTGTGAATGTTTATGGATGGTTCAGTGAGCTCAGCACACACTGAGACAGAGCAGGCTGTCATTGTATTTGATCAGTCCCTGTCCTCTGGTGATTGGGGATGGGTTCAAGAAAGCAGTGATAGCAGAATGTGAACCAGGACGCTGTAGGTTGTGCACTAGTGGATGGGGAATGAAATATATGTTTAACCAACCACAGATTTCTNTGAGAGTAATATTACTAATCCTAGGACTGGAAGGGGGTTTCCAGGCAATTAGAACCCCACTCCCCCAGACTTCCAGCATGGTCTTGATCTTCAGGATNTANACTTCCANGCTGTAAGTCATTTTGTGGGCAGGNTGGNANTTGTGCATTTTATACACAAAGTGGAGTTCCAAGGGGCAAGTGGCACCAGCAGGCCAGAACCTTGTATTACATCCAAGACACAATACAACTCTGAAGAAGTATTTTATATAACTGGTGAAATGGTCAAACATTTCTAAACAAGAAAGTTAAGGGTGAAATTTAAATGTAAAATATTGAGCAGTTAATTATGTTTTTTATGGTTGTATCATATGTATATGCCCAGAATAATCCCATTATGTTTTTTTAGGTAAGTGTGATTTAATTAATGCCAAATATATGATTTTTGTAGACTTTTGTAATAAATTCTAAAATCTACTCATTTCTATATTTACTTTTATGTATTTAATTTTTTTTATTAAGATAAATAAATGAGCTCGGGAATTGCCGCCATGTATATGGCAATGCTATTGATTTGCTGAGAGCTGTTGTTTCCGTGTAATTTATTCAAACAAAAAGACTCTTTAAAACATAATAAAGGTANGTTCCACTTTATTGACAGACAGAGGTCATAAAATATACACCATGGTTATAGCGTTACCATTCCCTGCAGGAATAATGTCATATATTATAATTCAGGACAAAGCAGGTAATCAGCATGAGATTTGGCAGTTGTTATTCTTCACTAGTACTTGTAGGATGTCAAGGAAGGTATNACGTTCACAGGGCGGTAAACGGCATGCTGGAAGCTCTCGGAAGCCCCTTGGAGCAGCAGAAGACCACTCGCTGGGTCTCTCCGGCANCGTGCCATGGCCTCTTTGTAATTCACCTTCTCTTTGCTGATAGGATCAATGAGATTCTTTTCGTATGATGCCTCATCTTGGATCTGAGNTGCCAGTTCTTTGGTTACCATGCCCTGCTCAATTGCATCTGCCAGTGGAATTCTTCCTGTCTGTTTTGTATCAATCAAGCCCCCTGTGAGATGCTGNACCACTAGGTATGGCAGGGCTGTCTCTTTGGACATTAGTCCCTTCTGCACAGCCTCTCCTACCGACAGACGTTTTTTGGTTACTGGGTCCTCGACTCCTGTAAAAGCTTTTTGGGCGCTAAATAGTGCTTGTGGGTTACTACTGTCTATCAGACCCCTATCTATAGCTTTACTAACCGAATAGCGATCTTTGCTAATGATGTCAATTATACCACCGGTAGCTGCTTGAGCCTCCAGTAGCTTCTGGCAAGTGGCGGGATCCAATATCTTTCTAGTTACTGCACTTTTGACTGAGCACTTGCTGTCAACAGTGGTGTCGTAGACACCCGCAATGGGAAAGCTGTCATCATGGAACACCTTTGGTGCACTTTGTGTGAAGAAGCTGCGGGTCTGGGATTGGTTGTTTGGGGAAGTAACTGGAGATTTGGATCCAATNATTGATCCAATGGTCATCGACTGGGATTTGTTCTCTCCAGCCACAAGAAGTGCAAACTCTGAAATTGGAAGGTTTCCGTCTCTGTACATCTGGAGTTCCTCTTTAGTGATTTTCTTCGTTCTTAGAGCATCTTCAATGGAATATTGTTTTCCACTTTTCTTATCTAACAGGACAGAAATTTCACCACTGGAACCCATGGTGGAAATTTCCTCCCAGTCACACTCCAATTCTTGCAGTTGAATGTATTGTTGTCTATCTATGATACCCCTCTTGTATGCTTCATATGGTGACATTTCCTTGCCAGTATCTGGATCCAGGATGGATATTTTTGTGGAAACATTGGTCTCCCTCATTTGTGTCTCTTGATTGCGTTCCTCACGATTGACACGTGACTGCAGATCCCTAATGGTCCGTTCCTTTTCATAAATGCAGTCTTTTTCCTTAAGGATTTTGGATTCCAAAAGAGACAGCTCGTGGCCCATCTGCATTTTCTTCTGACGCTCATTCTCTGCCTTTTGAGTTAACAGCTCGGACTCTTTGCTTAAGAACACACTTTTCTGCTGATGTTGCCTCCTCAGTTCCAGTAATTCTTTTTCTATGGCAGACTTTTCCTGTTGTGCCTGTGCTCTGGCTTTCTGAAGGTCTGCTTCTTCTTTTGACCATGTACGTTTCATTGTATCTACTCTCTCAATCTTTTCTCTGAGCCTTTTGGTCTCATCTTGAATATCCTGTCTGGTATTGCGCTCCTTATTGCACAGCTCCCGTAATCTGACCCTCTCATTCTCAAGCACTTTATCCTTCTCCACTCTAATGACTTCTTTGTAGATAGTCTTTTCCAGAGACTTCTCTCGTTGTAGGATATCAATCTTCATTTGCAGATTTTTGCATTCTCTCTCGATGTTCAGGATCTGTGTGCGTTCCTTATCCAGGTCACTGCGCAGGGAATTAGCTGATTTTTCTAATATGGGGTCCTTTTCTACTTTTACCACTTCCTCCATTACAATCTTCTCCTGCACTGGTATGGGACTTTCCTCAATCTCCTTAATTCTGTGAGTGATTTGTCGTAATTCTTTCTCTGCAGCTAATTTCTTTTCTCTTTCCTCCTGGAAGTTCAGCAGCCTCTCTTTGTCTTGCACCAGAGTACGTAATTGTTGCACCTCGCGCTCCAGCCGACGTCGGTTGCTAACTTCTTCATCGAGCGTCCTGCTCAGTCTCTGGTGTTCTTCTGCAACCTTGGGGTCTTTCTGCATACGGACAACCTCTTGAACCACCAGCCTCTCTTCAGGTTTCCTTCGCTCAAGCAGCATGTACTTGCTTTGCAAGTCATACACTAATTCTTCCACTTCCCTCCTTCTTTGGGATTCGTCGCGCACTTCTTGACGTAGGCGTTCAGCGTCTCTGATCAGTACCGGGTCATTTTCATACTTAACAACCTCTTTGTTCACCGTCTTCATTTCTACCTTTGATCGTTCTATTTTCCAGTTGTCTCTCTCTTTGGANAGCTTGGATTTTTGTTCCAAATACCTGCCGTTGGTTGACTCCAGGTCTTTAAGTTGCTCTTTCAATCTGTCAATTTCTTTCATCACTTCTGGGCTCTTTTCTAACTTCACGACTTCTTGAACAATTTCCTTATACTCTATTACGGGCTTTTGCGATTNCAACGTAAACATTGTGTTTCTAGTTGTTTGCAGTTCTGTGTCATAGCGGGACCTTTTGGTATTGATTTCTTGGAGAGCGGCTTTCAACCGGCTAATCTGATTTGTAGTTTCTGGCTGCACCACAAACACTTCATTCACAATTTCTTTGATCTCCACCTTAGGCTTCATCTTTTCTATTGTCACATACTTAGTTTGCAGCTCTGTAACTTCTCGGGTCAGTGTCATCCTCTTGTTTCTTTCTTCTTCTATTAGAGATCTGAGCCTGTTTGCCTCCTTGGGCATCTCAGGGTCTTGCTCTACCTTCTTTACTTCCTTTATGATGACCTTAGGCTCAACCGAGTTAATGAGTTTCTCCAGTTCTTCTGTCCTACTCCTCATTTTCACAGTGTTTTCTTGGAGAGATTGTCTACGGAAGGTCTCATCATCAATCTGCAGCTCCAAGGCTTTCTTAGCTTTCAGCATCTCTGGGTCCCGCTCTACCTTCACCACTTCTTTCATCACAACTTTTTCTTTGATATTAGGTTGTTTTTTCTCCAGTACCATTACTTCCATTTTCAAGCGTTCTAGTTCCAATGAGAAGGAGTTATTCTCTTCCTTAAGTTGTTTGATCTCTTGTCTCAAGGACTGCGCCTGAGAATCCAAATTGGCATCTCTTTCAATTTCTGTGACTTCTTTTGTCAGCAGCTGTGGTTTGACACTCTTCCGCTGACTTTCCAAAGTCACTAACTTCTTGTTCAACACCTCAAGCTCATACTGTGTATTTTGTCTCTGTTTATATTCTGTATCGGCTTGGTTTTTCAGCGATAGCAGTTCGCTCTCCAGCTTGGGTTCTCTGTAGTACTCCACCACTTCCTTCTCCTCCATTCTCTCCACGGGCCTCTGTGTCTTCAGCCGAATGAGTGTATTTCTATTGTCCTCCAGAGACTGTTTCACCTCGGCAACCTTCCTTTTCTCCTCCTCCAGATCTCGTGATAAGTTCTCTGACTCTCTGGCTGATCTGACTGTGTTCTCTGAGCGATTGAGGTACTGCACNGATTGTTGGATTCCATCTGGAGTATCCGACTGAAAAACCAAACATATCATAAGAGAAAATGTAATCATGAGTTTGATACTTTGATACTTTATATAATATTTTAGATGTTTGTAGCCACTCAAGTACTTATCAAATTGATTGTGCAAGAGAGACAAAAGTCATGCTTTTGTTATTAACTGTAGAAAGGATAGTGCTACCCAGGATATATGGATCTCACACCAAGAGTTTAGGTTTCTAGAATAGATGTAATATATACAAATATAACTATCAGGGCCGACGACAGGGGGACAAGGGGGGTAGCTGGGACTAGTGTTATCACTACTGTGGGGGGCCCCAAAAAAATCTGGCTGCACCGGGGCCCCAAGATTTCTGTTGCTGGCCCTGATAACGATAACTGTATTATTACCTTATCAAGAACTTTCTTGGCAAATTCCATTTGGTTCAGCTTCTGCTTGCTCTCCACGGCTGCTTGTGTGTAGCGCTTCACCAAATCCTTTTCCTATTGAAGAGAAACAAATGTTCAACTTTTCTGCTAAGTACTTTCTTCAGTAGCTGCACAGGAAGCGGTCAGTACCTGGTCTTCAATGCTCTCCTGCAGCGTGGGAAGCTTGGGTTTCTTGGGGAGAGTAGAGATAATGGAGGTATCGAGAGTAGAGCAGTAGCGGTCAGCTTGTGTCTCATATTCCTTTGCAGAGAAACATAAAGTATTATGAAGACATATTACAGGCCTAGCCAATCTGTGGNTNTGCAGGTGTTGTCAGACTACGATTCCCAGCATGCTTTAAGTGCATACACATAAGCTCATACCTGGCAAAGCATGCTGGGAATTGTAGTTTTGCAATACCTATTCCAAGCATCGAGTTGTACACTTGGAGATTATAAGCCACACACCAGGTTTTGCTTTTTAATAAAATTGACCTTTGAAATCTAGGTTACAAAGTCCTAGTGAATCAGTCATTTTGCAATTGTGTTGATTAACATGTATGCTGTATACTGTAGCACTTTCTATAATGTGTAATGTTTTTACTAATAAAAGTTCTCTGGCCAAATGTCTGCAACTCAATAAGTAAACTTACAGAAAGAGAATTTGTCAAGTCCTTGGAGAGCTTCACTACAGAGTTCTTCTCAGGCTCTTTTCTTTGTATCTCCTCCACCAACCTCTGAAAAGACATATACTTATAATTAATACGAATATGGATATATAGGCCCCCAAAATGAGGGCTAGACTTTCGACCAGCACTGATTCATGATATGTGTTCAATAATGAAAGTTCAATGTTTCCTATTTTTCTGTTCATCTGGACCAGTCTACAGACACTTTTCTGCTTTGCTTATGTGCACAGATTTCTGACCCCAATTTGGAGCACATTCAGAACTCATCCACACCTAAAGTGCAATCCGGAATCCACATCCTGCTGAGCTCGGAGCGCCTGGGTCAAGCATAGACTTAAGACCTTTGACCTCTATCTTAAGACTTTCACCATCTTCTTATAAAATGAGGATGGCTTAAAGTCTAGATACAGCAGAGGACAGAGGTCCTGAGATGCAATCAAAAGTGGGTGCGTATTACAATGCACAGTATAGACTTTCCCTTACCCTACCTATCGAACAACGTTCTTGTTACATTAGCAGAAACTTGGGGTAGGCTATTGGAAATCTGTTGGCGCAAAGGGAATGATGAACGGTGAAGTGTCTCTGACGCGAAGACAGCTAAACACTCATTGCTCAGGGACTAAGGATAAGATATGATAATTACATGTAAACAGTTTTATCTCCATTATACCTTATTCGTTACACATATGGACATGCTTACCTTCTGGTCTTGTAATTTAATGTTGACCTTGTTACGGCTATCTGATGGTGTGATCTGGTTGTGCGAGAGGCCATTCAGCCAGGAGTCCAGACCATTGTAAGAGTATTTAAACTGCTGGTATGGTAGGCTGGCATCTCTGAGTATCTTTTCTCTGCAAGGTAAGGGAATCAAGAATCAATGACAGTATCATCCGAGAACAGGGGCGTCAGAACTGAGGGGGCGAGAAGTTGCTGTCCATAGTGGGGAGCAGGGGTGCCTTGCAAGTATGACTGGCTGACATCCAGCGATCTGCCGAACAGCAATATTAACAGGGCCCAACTGGACACAGGAAATGTTTAGTTCACAATGGTGTCTGCTTAGTGTATGCTGTTCTTCACTGACCATGTCTGTGAAGAACAGCTTTACTCTGGCAAACTCTCCATTAAACATGTCCAAGTGAAGTCACTGATGATGACGACTGCGGAGGTCACATTGTGAGAATATTTTACTTTCTACTCTCACAGTTACTATGTGTGAATGGATCAGCATTGGTTGCAGCGCTCTCAGATTTACTGGCCATCTAGAGTTTATTTTATCTGTAGATATAGCCTCTTATGATTACATATGTATATATAAGGGAGGGGAACCTTAGATAAAATTCTCTCCTGCCCCCCTCCCAACCTAGGACTGCCACTAGAAATTATGGGGGCCGAAATAATCTGTCCCCCAGTGCTTTGCCTCTATGTAACATATAGGAGGATCGCTGTAATCATGCTGGAATGGTTTACAGTTGCCCATTACACCGGGAAGGCTTGTTCATGAGAAGCCCTCCTTGGGCATTGGTCCTTTCTTTTTTTTTTTAACATCAATAATGTTTATTGAACTTTTTATGAAATAAAGGGGATACAGAAAAAAGAAAAGTGAAGGGGGAACATGTCCAACACAATGCAGATATACCATAAAAACTACAATCATAAGGACAAACAGGGAAGGGAAGGGAAGGGAAGGGAAAGGGGAAAGGGGAAGACATTCTACAACACAAGGAAATATGCAAAATACAGACATACAAACTCCACACCCCGTAATCCCATTAAGGCAACTCACAGAGTAAAAACGAAAGCTAACACCCCCAATACCCTGATAGTAAGGAGTACATTAAGATGAAGGCCCAATATCAGACCCTGCCTGAAGAGTCGGGGAGCCTGAGGAAACCGTCCACGGCATCCACTTAATTGACATAGAGCCTGGAGAAAGGGAATATGGGACACTTNTAGTTTCCATATCGTGACAAAATTGTACCTTAGCCACGATGGTCGCAAGGGAAGGGACCATCTGGGTGGTTCAATTGCGAGCAATCGCAGCCCGCGTAGCAATTAAAATATGGCCCAAAACATACTTGTAGGAGGACGGAAAGTCTGGGGGATAAAGATGTAACAAAGCGATTTCACGCATTGGTCCTTTCTTATTTCGTGGTGTGGAACAGTGCCTCCAGTCCCGCCAGCATGAACCACTAGAGAATATAAGCCTTCTAATCTATTACAGATCGGTGCCCAAGCTCCTTATACGACATCCAATCAGAGTCTCTTGATACATACAGTGTGGTGTTGGCCTAGTCTATGGTTTCCATACCTTTGGTCCAGCTGGTCAGCCACAGCGTGGTATCTGTCATTGAGTCTTTGGACCTGGACGCGTTGACGTGGTAGGTCTGGGCTGTGTTCTTGAGTGTTGTTCTGCAAGGAGCTGCAAGCTGACTCTGTATCCTTAAAGCTGCGGTTCAGCTTCAGAAGGTTGTCCTGTTTCTGCACAAGATCTCTCTTCATTTTCTTTTAAGGATAAGGAATTTTTGAATTAGAACCTTCGTATACAGACGTAATACTCTATTCTCAACACAAATGATAACCAACCTTGAAATCAGCATAAGCAAGCTGCACATATAGTAAGGGATTTAGGAATCACTTTGTTATGTGTAATAAAGTTAGTAAATGTAATAAAGAATTAAGAAAGGTAAATGACATGCTGGTTTACAGGGAGAGGAATTAGTAGCAGAAAGAGAGAAGTAGTAATGTCTCTCTATAGGGCACTGGTGCGGCCTCACCTAGAATACTGTGTTCAGTTCTGAAAGCCATATCTCCAGAAGGACATAAATACATAACAGACTATACTGGGACGTGACCTGATGGAATATGATGGAATAGAGGGAATGTGTATAAACTGGTAGGTTTAGTGAAAATATGCAGTTATATTATTGTAAGGGTTGTCTGTAAGTGGCATAGCCTCCCACCTGAGCTGGCATTGGGTAACACAGTTGAAGAATGTAAACATTCTTAGTTTAGTTCCTAAGTATTTGTAAACATTCTTAGTTTAGTTTTAAGTATTTGTGATGTGAAAGATACTAAAAATGATTGTACATGTCTTTTTTCACTATACTGAGGGGTTGCATGAGCTCTTTGCATCATAGATANTTTCCCCTCATCCCACAAATATTCCCCAGGGACGACGGTTCGATGTCTTACCTGAATCTGGTTGGTGTGCTCCTGGATACCATTAGGAGTGGAAGGAACGGCCAGATCCTGCGCCAGGAACAGCTCAAAGTCTTGAATTGTATCCTCAGTTTTGCTAATCTGATTTTCCAGGTTCAGTGACGCCTTAGCCCTGAAAAAAGGTTAATTGGTATTGAGGGCACTGCTAGACAGACATGTGTATGGTAGAACCTGGCCTGGTGTCATCTCACTCGGCTTCTGTAGCATGTCATTTATGAAGCAATGGCCTTTACCCTAAGTTTTCCAATGTATTTTTGTGAGTGCTAGGGGAACCCCCCACCCCCCTACGTCAAGACCCGACCTTATACTTTTTATTCTATTGCACTTTTCCCCACGGTGGCTCAGTAGATAGCACTTGTGAATTTAGGCCCTGCTGTATATAGTACCAAGAAACATCATACATACTCCTCTCCATAGAGCGATGATAAGGCCTTGACATCGTTGTACTTGTTGTTGACATTGGTCAGTGTGGTGGGCAGTTGGGCAGCTAATGGGCCTGTTGGTCTCTTTGACAGGAAGTTTTCACACTCCCTCTTAGCGGCGTCTTTCTCTGATCCAATGTTCTGGATGTGCTGGGCAGTTTTCTATCAAAGAGAAGATGACAAAGGTTATTCCGGTTATTTATATTTAGCTTACAAAAAATCTGGGAGAGGTTCCCTTAATACATTTTATAGGCTCTGGTCCCCTTGGATTAACTTCGCCGTATACTTCCATGGAATCTCAATCCCCAATGCAAGAGGTGCTCCTGGAAGTTGGAAGTTGGAGTTGGCTTCTTCCCTCCCATGTCTTCCCATTTTAAACTCCTGTACTATTATAGATAAACAGGTCTATGATATGATGTATTACTCCTTACGCTATATTCAGGGTAATTGAATGAGTTCCATTTCCAAGGTCAATAGGCACTAATAAATATCCTGTGATAGTGTATTTGTATGAAGAAACTGAACAACATTTGATATACGCCTTCTCTTCTTATATTGTACATTTTATTGTTCTTTTTTTATTTCTGTAATTTTACTTTTTGTGTTATTATTATTATTAATAATAATAATAATAATAATAGCAATAATAACAGTACAATACAGAACATTAGTGTACAAAACAAAATTAGAACATAAAAAGTAACAACATGGAGAACAATAATGGTGCAAAAATAAGTGCAGATGAAGTAGAAAGTAATGAAAATGAAGGAAGAAAGTAAAGAAGTTGATAAAGTAAGGCAGAGATTTCAGGAGAAATAGAAGGGTTGGTCACATAGAGGGACATGACAGGAGGGTGGAGGACCCTACTCGTGTGAGCTAACATGCTAAGTGGGAGAGTTCACTCACCTCCTGTTCCTTCAGCCTCCCAGTAAGGTCCTGGCTTGGTGAAGATCGGTTAACAGGTGATCGCACCCTGGTCAATATGTCCTGCTCAGTGTCTTGTAAGTCTCCATAGATTTTGTTTAGCTTGTTGAGGATCTCTGTTCCCTGAGGGTCTTCACGTGGAANGCTTGAAATTCGTGCTGGTGGTACTGGGGGACCACTTACCGAAGCTGCAGAAATATGACCATCACGCAATTATTTCACAATTCCATNTATTACCACTTCTCAGACATGAACATATCATTGAGGATTTCTTAGACTGGTGTCATTAGAGTACATTCAGGCTGTACAAAGGTTCTTACCCAGTTGAGTGGCTTTGCTGGGCTCCCGAGTGCCTGACTTTAAAGCGTTTTGCACGGCTGACTTTTTCTTCTTTACATCACTCAGTTCCAGCTCCATCCTGATAATTATGAGGAAGCAGAACACATGCTTACATGAGGATTGTTAAAGACAGGGACAGGACGATAGTTACAGCAAAACCATGATGACTGTCAGTGGGTGACATTATTCTTTGCATACAGGGAGAATTCTGTATTGTTGCATGTTGCACACAGATACTGACCAGCGTTACTGTTACACTGTTATTACACTTGTGCTGGAAACATCATCTCTCAACTTTAATACTGATTGCAACTAATGACATTTACCTCCTCTGCAATTCACCATGGTTCTGCCCAGTGTAACTTTCCTCTCTTATCCTCAAGGATCTGGTCTATAGATCGTAATTGATAGCAACTCACCTTTTCAGCAGTTCACTGGCTTCTGTATCTGGGGGAGGAATCACAAAACAGGCAGCAGGGGCTTCTTTGGTCTTCCCATCCCCAGGATTCTGTATGACCCAGTTTTCCCGCTTGCTGTTATCTTTCAGTTTGTAGACCTCTCCTTTGTTTAGCTGGACCTGAAGGCGGCAGAAGAAATGTTTGTTATCTTTTGTAATCTTGGTTTTCTCTCTCTATATACCATATATTATTTAATTATTAACATTAATTAGACATTCTTACATCTCCTGAGTCCCAGTCACAGATAGAGTCCACGTTGATCGGCTGCTTCACTCTGTTCCTCCTCTGTTTGATGGGAACGATTTCGGGTGCTCTCTCTTTGAGTTCGGACAAGGTCTTCTCAGCCTGGGCCAGCTGCTTTTCCTCCTTATCCAGCTGCAGCAGTAGCTCAGAGGATGAGCCGGGGGCTGGCTTGCTGTATTTGGTGTCAAGACTCTTGTTCACATTTTTGATATGTTGGTCCACCAGGTCTACATCGTCATAGAACTAGGAGAAGAGGTGACATTGTTTATTGAATAACTGAATCATTGAGTGTCATCTACTATGCAGTGCTACAAATATTATTAATGGATCTTAGAAACATAGTCTATCGTGCTTTGCCAGGTATCATTCTACACTGCTGGAGCATGCTGGGAGTTGTAGTTTCACAACACCTNACATCATAACACANTAGCCCTCACCTTCTTGTAGTCCTCTGCGTTCTTCAGATGATTCTCCTGACAGATGCACAAGTTTAGAAAGTTCTGCCACTCCCCTTTCAGGGCGTCATCGTGAGCCTGAAATAAGAAATAATCAGATATGGTGACTAGAGGAGCAAAGAAAAACGCAAGCACTAAAGGGGTTCACAATGATATAAATGTATGAANTTCAATGGAACGTCACCAAAATGACATCAACAATGTATTGCTCTAACAGCAACATAACAAGCGCCTGGTGGAACCAGATAAGGATCCACAATAAATACTAGATTCANCTTTGCCCTTCTCTGCTAGTAATTTGAATCAAATACTTATTGTGGATATTTGTTTCTGAACTTGTACTAAGAACATATTGTATGTGAGAAGTGCAGTAAAACAGGTCTATTACCCTGGACCAGATACTTGACCGAATCCGCAGCACAATTGGGGCTCCTGTATTGGACTGTGTTGGGTTCTGACTGTACCTTTCCAAAATGCCCACTTATTGACTTTACTGTAAACCTCTTAGCACCCCCTCCTTGCTCATACATACTCTGCTGTCTGAAAACCCATCTGATCTTACATACAGATACAGATGTGGGTGGCATTAGTGATAGTCACACCTTTTTATAAATCAGGATCCAGTACCTTGTTCTTATAATTCTGCCATTCCAGTTGTCTTGAACCAAATGCTATTAAANGTCAATTCCCATTTGTAATAGTAGCTATGCTGATTTGGAATAGATTCATTCATATAACTTCAGGGTTCAGTAATCAATAAATCTCCAAACCACTTACTCATCCATTTACACACTTACCTCTGCGGCTGCACTGGAACACTTTTGTGATGGTGATTAGTGGTGTCTTGCATGCAGTACCTTACCTGGATACAGCTGGCAGCTGGATGTTTCAGCTCAATCATCCTGTCCCCATCATCCAGCAGATCATTGACTGTCTCTTCCTGGGTGAGTAGCTGCTGTGACTTAAAAAGCTGCAGGGATAACAAAAAAAAAATATAGCATTTTAGAAAACCTGTCAGAGAAGCAGTCTACTCATGAGTAATCGCTTAGGGGGGTTAAGAGAATGCTCCACCNGTCTCATATATTCAAAACATACTCTGCTAGACTCAGGTAGATCTACTTCCAACAGAGAGGGCATCCCACATTAGGATGCAGCTGGGTACACCTGGCACCCTGCAGTGTTCCAGCACCCTCCAGCCAATGTCTGTCACCCTGAGGTTCTACTATTAATGTAAAAGATTCAAAAGATTCCATACAAACGTGTGGAGAATCCATTAGTGAATAGGCCTATACTTATAAAGATGTATGGACAGAAACAAACAGCCGGTATATAGATGAGCAGTTCTTCCAGACATAAAGTAAGGCACGCCGGCGGCTCACCTCGTATTGCCTGCGGGTACCGGGNAGATCAGGAATCTGATCACTCCAGTCCTGTTTAAGGATCTTGTTCTGTTCATCACTCAGGTAGAGCAGCTCCTTTGTAGATCCATGCAGGTGATTGTACAGACTATTAAGGTGTCTACCGCGCCATGCAGAATCTTCCTGCGGACAGGAATAACGCACAGGTTGGGACAATCGCTATGACTTAGCTCTATAATGTTACAGTCTATGGGTAGCTGCCCGTCCTGTATAATGTGTGAGTCACATTTTCTCGTTGTTAACACAGCCCTATATATAATTAATGAATTAATCAATAAATTAACTGATTAAATACCAATAAGAAACATGTAAGTGCCATATCAGCTCCTGTGTCTGTAGATATGTAGACACTCTTAGTACATAAATTACTGACCTGCAGACTGCGATATTGGTTCTTAATGTCGGCATTTTCCTGAAATATAAAAAGAATAAATAAATTGTGTGTTATTTTATTTGGTATCTATCTATATATCTATCTATCTATCTAATATCTATCTATCTATCTATCTCATATCTATCTATCGCATATCTATCTATCTATCTATCTAATATCTATCTCCCTATCTATCTATCTCCAATCTATCTCCAATCTATCTATCTAATATCTATCTATCTATCTATCTCCAATCTATCTATCTAATATCTATCTCTCTATCTATCTCTCTATATCTATCTATCTATCTATCTATCTATCTATCTATCTATCTCATATCTATCTATCTATCTATCTATCTATCTATCTATCTATCTCATATCTATCTATCTCATATCTATCTATCTATCTATCTATCTATTCACCTACCTGCGGGAGGTTCCGGATTTCTGTTCCATACTCATCAATCTCTTTCTGCAGAATATTGTGTTCTGCAATCTGCTGTTCCACGTCTGCCAGGCTTGGTCCATACGGAGCTCCGGATATCTGTTTCTGGAAGGTGCAGAAGGAACAGAGAATGACTATGCAGTAATTATATAAAGCTATGGCTGTGTTTCATTTTTCTAGACATTGAGTGACCCATTGCCATAAATGTCTCCAGATACCTTCTTGGCCTGTAGGATCTGCGGCCAGTTGACTTTTGGCTCAGGAGTTGCAATGTTGTACTTCTCATAGACCTCTCTGTATTCCGCACATTCACTACTTAGACGCTCATGTAAGTGACGAATGCTGGGGATAGAAAACACATAAATACACGTAAATATGCTATGTCGGAGCTGTTCCCATCCCCGATGTCTATATCCCCCATACCACCACTGCTACCCCTGCATTGATCCTCATCTGCATCATGTTTTCATGTGTTCCACTTACTCCTTGTCTATCTCTTCCGCCTGGGGGTGGCCATATTTCTTGGCTTTATCCACNTCCAGGAAAAGATCTTTTAGCAGAAGCTCCGACTCCTTCAGACACTTTGCATTCTCTTGTTGGTGCTCAAACGATTTCTTCACAGCATAATTTCCTGCATCCTACAAACAAGAAAAGGATATAGATAAGAATATATACAGAGTGTATGTGATACTAACATCATACAATGCAATTTATACTGTACATATGCATACCTACCGATGTCCCACCTGCCTACCACTTTCTCCCAATAAGGGGACATACTCCTAGGCATTCGTTTTTTACATTAAAAAATGTATAACATTTTCCTTGATATCGACGTCAAAGGAGGTGGGACTTGTGTAGGACGGGGACGGGCTTCGATGGAACCGGGCAGGGCAGAGGCGGGACTTTCTCTTCAGAACTTCACCGGACATATATTGGGAGGTATACATATGTAGAAAGTAGTTTCATAATCATATTTGGGGGTAACCGATCTGGACCTATGTGTGCTAACCAGCAGAAATGGCAAAGTGGAGATGTTGCCCATAGCAACCAAAGTCAAAAGATTCTGTGAAATGTTGCTATAGAGATGAACATTAATCAGAGTAGCCGGCATTTGTATTCTTTCTTCCAGGAGAAACAAGAAATATGTCAGCATGGTTCGATCAAAGGCGTGATTTGTGCAAATGTTAACTATGGATGGCCGGGGCTTAACATAATCAAGCCCCACACATTAATCATAGTGCTCAGGGCTAAGGCAGGGATTTACATTAAAAATCACTGCCCCAAGACTCTCCCAGGTTACCGGAAGAAGTGCCCCAAATTCAGGGAGAATCGACAACCCTGACCCTAATATCCTGAGACCCTATGGATACCCCATTCCATAAAGTCCTGAGATAAATGGAGTGTTCATTTCCGGTGACATTCCATTTGCAAATAATTGATGCAGAGAACAAACTTTCCACAGAACTAACGTGCAGCAGAAATAATAACAGTATAAGACTATCTCTATATCATCAGTGAGACGGATTGCTATTTCACGTTGGTAGTCCGGAGATTTATCTTTCTGCATGGGTCTTTATGCNACCAGGGATATGTCCTGTATGATGATCTACATAAGTCTGCAATTCCTTGTGCCTATAGACGCTGTGACGTATGTTTGAATGAATAATGTATTATAAATGTATTATTGAAGTTCATAAATAGTTTTTTATTTAAATCCCACTCGCTTGACTGTGATTGGAGGGTAAAAGCCATCGCTTCCATACCTGCTTCAGTTTCTGGTGAGTATCCAAGATATTTTTCTCCACCTGGTCGGCATTTTTTTGCATACGAGAGATCAGCAAAGCGAGTTCATTGGCCGTCGCTCTGTGGGGAAATAAGCGCTACAGTTATCATATAAACACACACA
>JABWIB010006205.1:6599-20777 GCA_016617825.1 Platyplectrum ornatum
ATGAGGGAAATTCCATTTAAATACAAACTGTAGGTCTGTTTATACACTGTTCACAAGCTAATAATGTGTTCCTGTTCCCTTCCATTAAATGCTGTAGCACTAGGTCCTAGGACATATACTAAAAATCGGTACTTCCTCATCTTTGCAGCCCCTAGCTGGTTGAGCTATTTACGTTATTCTCACTATGTTATTCTTGTGTGCTTTCTGTATTGCTCTCTGTATTGTACATAGGTTACATAGAGGTTACAGTAGGTAATGTCAGTAGGTCATTAGCGTGTTTTTTGTATTGTGTATATGTTACTTATGTATAGCAGTCATTGGTTTGCTCTCTGTAATGTATAGTAGTCATTATTTTGCTCTCTGTAATGTTCTCTCTATTATGTTAAAGTTACCATGTACCATGTTTATGCAGCATTAGATCAGTGGATAGGTAGACTTTCAATCCTGGCCATACTCATGTTCTTATTTCTGTAGTCATTAAAATGTAAATGTATAATAGAAGTAAGTATAAGAAAAATTACATAAAAAAACTCTTAAAGCAAAACAAACACACTAAAGCCATGTCAATTATATAAAGGAAGCAATTAGAAAAATAAGTTTAGTCAAAGCTAAAACAAAATAAATCTCCTTTATATTCATTTGCATCATAGAAGACAACAAGGGATTTGTACACTAAGGTATTAGTCCAATACTCCCCCTCAAAAAGTGTGCAAGGTGGACACTGGATTTAAGGATGGACACTGGCCTGCTGCTATGTCTGTCCGTAACCTGCCTGTTACGAGTGGACTTAAAAACAAGGCCTAAATGTATTAAACAGGGAGATTGAAAAGTGGGTATGTTAATCATAGCAACCAATCAGAGTTAAGCTCTACGTTTTATTTTACATACTGGAGAATATGAGCTCTAATATGATTGGTTGCTATGGGCAACATCCCCACTTTTCAATCTCCCTGCTTAGTAAATTTAGGCCTCTGTGTACACTAAGGTTTGCCTTGGGTCAAAATCCTACTGAAAAGTCATATATATAGAAATGTAGAAAAACATAGAATGTGATGGCAAGTAAGAGCCACATGACCTATCCGTTTTTTAAAATCCATATTGTCTGTCACTGTGGACTCTGACCCTTAATTTAGTTTAAGATTTCGAATATCCTTATATCAGCATAGACATGTCCAATTCACAACCCCCAATCCAATCTTCCACACAGTTTTCCAATTTATCCCTTTGTAAGTAGCTGAATTTAAGGTATTAAGGTAAATAATCATTTTATATGTTTTACATGTTTGATCTGTCCTTTTCCCTTTGAAAGTTTCTGACAGCCGCAGCCATTCCATAGGTGCGTATTCCACCGGTAGCACGCAGGGAAAAGGGATTCCCTACCTTTTCCGGAACCACAAGTGCAGACAAGCTTATGCCGATTCAGCCGCTGCTATGCTTTATTGGTAGTAAATAATGTGAATTCGTTTTCTGAATGCAGGGGGGGGGTTACAATTAGAAAGCAGGTAATTTTCCATGGGATGGTGCATTCCTGCTAGATCACATATTTAAATGAGACAAACTCCAATACGCTCTTTAAATATGTGATCCTGCACTCATCTGTCTGCTTGTTGAGCTAAGTACCATTTTTTTCCTTGTGAATCTGCCTGTTTTCGAAGTGGATGCGCGCGTCTGAATCAGGACCAACTCTGCATTTTGAATCTTGCTTCACCTCTTTAGTTTTGAATCTTGCTTCACCTCTTTAGTTTTGAATCTTGCTTCACCTCTTTAGTTTTGAATCTTGCTTCACCTCTTTAGTTTTTGGACTTTTCATAATATGTTCCCTTTCTATATGTAGTGGGTCATTTATTTCTTCACCATGGATTTTTCCATGATAACTGATTCTTTCAGTGATTGTGTTTATATACAACTCACCACTTCATGCACTCAGTGGGTTGTGGATGCCAGTGTTTAAGCTGTCTATTTTTTTGTTGTCTCAGGAGCCAAGAGTGAGACAGTGCACACACACTCTTCAAAGCACAAAATTGCCATTCATCATTGTCAGACCAAAATAAAAATAAATGGCATTCCACCACAATAACACATATATTAGTAAATATTCTCCTTAATCTTATGACTAGTGTAAGATATTTTTATATTCCAGCCTTTAGATACAGAACAAAGTACAAAGATGTTCATTTATATGTAACCTGAACTTTTTCACAGTGAAATCTTTAATCGTCAAACTTGGGAAATTCCAGCTCAGCATTCCAGGGGGAGGGTTAATTGCACATACACAAATAAATCCTCAAAACNTAAAGCACAAAAGGCAAAAGGCGCTTATGATAACAACCTTCATTAACAGTATGGTTTTATTACATAATTACAACAGGACTAGCTTTTTATAGCCTCTATTTTCTAAATATCCAAGTGACTCAAACTATTCAAGTGGACAATACCATTTATGTTACAAAGAATGGATATACAATTCTTAATTGTAAAATTTCATCCCTACAGCCTATAGTGCATGCAGCAGCCAGTATCTAATACTTGTTGATTTGTCAAAATCCTTGCTAATGCTCTGATTCCCAATTTCAGGACTTATCCCAGGCTGCACCCATTTTTTTTAGAGTAATCTTCCTTGCCCTTTAAGACTGTGCTCTACTGTAAAAACTTTTTTTTTGAATCAAGTAATTATTATAGTTTACAAATTTTACACAATAGAAAAAAAGAACACAACACAAAAAAAGTCTTATACAATTACAGTGATCAATTACAGGGAAGAACAGGCACAGTATTAGAAGAAAGTACACAAGGCATGAGGAGTGGTACAGAGGCAACGGCAGTATGTGGGACTGAAGCAACAGGGGAAGTTGGAGGAGAGGACGGAGGGGCCACCAGGTAGGGGAAGAAACAGGACAATACCCAGGGAGTGTATATAATCTAACCAGGGTCCCCATATTTTAACATACTTGGGTAATTGGCGTCTGAGAGCATACACATGCTTTTCGTGGGAGAGGGTTTGATTAACCAGAGAAATCCACTCAATCGGCAAGGGGGCCTCCGGGGCAATCCATTTTCTGGAGATTATAACGTGGGCCAAACAGAACAGGGAGTAAAGATAAGTGGAAGCCGCCCTGTCAAAGGTGTCACATAGGGAAAGGCCAAAAAGGCAAGCTTTAGGGTTCAGGGGAAAGGAAAGTTGGAGAGTGCCAAAAGAAACCTGCCACACCGCCCCCCAGAAGTGAGAGACCCGAGGACAATCCCAAAGCAGATGCAAAAAAGTCCCAGAATCTACTCACCAAACTTTTAAGCCTTTCCATGAAAATCACATGGTCAGACAAGCGTACCAAGTTCATCAACCTACTTCCATAGTTTTCCCTTCTGTTACATGATTAACACAAACCTTACCCATTTCTTTTCCTTTCCTGTGTGGTTCTGTGTGACTGGATCCTTCAGAGCACTGAGCACTTTTACCCAGCCAGTCTGTCTGTTACNACCCAGTCATGTAATAGGTGAGAAATTTAAAAAGTGCTGTGTAACCTAATGGTGCTACATACAACCTCCTGATTGGGAAAGTTAATATAGGTCCTGCCTTTGAGTACCTATATGCTGGATGCTGATAAGTCTAGTGCTGGAGAATTATTAATTTCACCATTTTGTTTCTTGAATTTTTATTCAACTGATACAAAAACCCAGAGTGCAAACAAGAATTGTACAGAAAAGTGTGTATTGTGTACATTTTTCACATACATGTAAACATAACAAAAATAGACATGGATTTTGTCAACTTCATACCTTTTTTTGCTAATCCTGTATACTAGGCAGAAATGGTAGAGTTAATACCAAAAATAGGCAGGTCTATGATGTCCCAAAATATGTTATGTTACTCGGTGGGGCATCACATGAAGGTGGAGTGTGGCGGTCCAACTGGACCAAGTAAATACAGTTTGCTATGCAGAGTTCCAGTCCAGTAATTTAAAGGGAATGGTCTAAGCAGGGCCATTAGGCCTCCATTCACATGCAAATAATTGGCCAGCCTGAACTGGCATTTGCTGCTCCGTCTCCTTTGTCTCCTATGTGAAATGGACTGGAGTGGGGCAGCAGCGGGGGCTTGGAGGGTTGGGGGTGGGGCCTGTGCATGGACCATGATGGCAATCAAACCTACTTGGATTGGCACAAGGCACCAAGAATAGCCNTGGTTATTGGCTAGTGTGCAGTGACTATGCTATGATCTGGATGACTGCAGTGTGATGTCTGTTTACAGGAACTGTTAGAAACTTAGGCAACACTAGAGGCAGATGTAATTACTTACACCCATGCTAACTCACAGACGGACAGGAATTTTGAGGGGGGAATGATAATAGTGTGAATTCTACACCAGAGACTTGTTCTTTAGTATGTACCTCAGCCAAAGTCCTTAATAGTATTATTGAAGTCTGAATTGTCACATAAACTTAGCAATATCCTAGTAAAATTCTACAGACAGGGTAAGGATGCCCTCTGCTGGGTATCTAACTCATATAGGTGCAATTCTCAGGAGCAGGAAAATCCATTTCAAAGAAACATGTTTGTCTCATCTGGGGCATTCTCGGTTTAGTTAGCATTCATTCTTTATAGTTATTAAAAAAGATCACATACATGTATAAGCAGTGTAACACTGAGCAAAGGTTAATGTTTTAGTGTTCACGTTAGCCACTCAAAGTAGATCATTTACAGGGAGCAAAACCACTCCCAACACATTGAAATGGATAGGATATAAGATAATAAAGAGGAAAGGGAGCAAGAAGAAAATAGAATGGGACATAATGATTATTTGAGTGAAATTCTGACAGTGGTGAGCATATAATATATCTCTATCTATTATACTCCAAGTATCTAATTTCTGTAAGGTGATTGGTCCATAGGGTATGTGTGTACATACATTTTTATTGTATTTTGTTTTGTTCATTTTAGAANTTTTTATAATAAATATTAAGAGTTTCTTTGAATTCAAAGCACTCCAGATCTTTGCTTTTCTAAGGGACCAAGTCGCCCTATTGTGAGCTGCTCATTCAAAGCACTAGCACTATTTTGAGAGAAACCTTTGCAGGGGGGGTGGGGCCCGGATTGCGAGAGCACACATACGTCTGCGCTGTAAACATGGGGGCTTGGGTGTCCAACTGTTCTCCTATGGGACCTTTTTCCGGTATGTCTCTGATTGGTTTCACAATCGGTGTACCTGTGTCAACCGTACGAGGAGGATCTTTTCGCCACGTACTCGGTCTCAGCACTCACACTTCACTTACCTAAGAGGGATGTCCCACAGAGTATTTTCTTTCACATTCTCTTCTATGTTACCTACCTGGCCTGGTTGGCAGCCAATCGGAGATGTCGTCGGAATCCTACTCTCTCCAAATATAATATTTTTGTGGTAACCCTGATTTTTCTCCAGGTCTCCATAATTCTTTCTTCCTGACTTGGAGAGCCACTTGTCCATCCAGGACATCTTCGAGCCTAGGGGCCGTCTATATTCGTTCCAAGCTCTGCAAGATAAATATGCTTTGCCTCGCACTTACTTCTTCATGTATTTGCAGGCCTGCCACTATGCACAACAAGTTTCTGCAGGTCTTCCAATCCCGACACCTCCGTTGGACTCTCTGTTAGCCTCTCTGGCCCATCCCCCATACCACATATGCTACTTCACTGACAACTTTTTGGACTTAGATGTAGACCCCTCCAGACCTCGGCTTATTGGGCCTGCATCCAGGATTATCCGGCCTTGTCCTCTTCTGATGTCCTCTTCTCCCATTATGATAAAGTCATGTCCTCACTGCGGTCGGCTTCCTTACAGGAAGTTAATTTTAAGGTTCTACACAGGGCATATATCTCGGGAGGAGACTGCCCCAAGTGCCATGCATCGAGAGCCACTATATTCCATAATCTATGGGACTGCTGTCAGATTTAAGTTTTTTGGGGCAAACTCGTAAACTTTATAGGCGCGCTGCTTAAGATACGTCTCCCTTGCGACCATCCTCCTCTGCTGTGGGCCAACTTTGAGGCGTGGGTGCACCTGCCTGGGGTTCGAAGGGCAATGCACTCCTGACGGTCATAGTGACGGTGGTGAAGAGGATCCTCCTCTTCAGTGGATAAGGCCTGCCCCTCCAACTCTGGCGGCTGTTCACCACTCTCTATTGGAAACACAGTATTTGGAGAGGCAAGCCCTTCTACCCGAGGTGGATAAGGGTGTTACCCGATTCTGTGCTAAATGGGGCTCCTTCATTGAATACTTACCGCTTGATCAGAGATCACACATACTCCGTCTTGAATTCACATACTCCGTCTTGTTTGAATCCACCAGTTTCTACTTTGCTTCCCTGATGGTCTCCATTAAACCCTTCCCTCCTCTAGTGCCTCATACCCCTCCATACCACTTCCCTCCCCTTTCAGGGCCCGCAGCTGGCTTTCTTGATATAGAGAGTTGTACCGGGTTGCATGGTAATTCCCCCCCCCTTGGGTGTGCCTATGAATGATCCTGTCATTGAAGGAAGGTTGTCACATTGAATTATGGTTTTGTACATCTCTCATTGTTCTTCAGCAGTAGATTACTATTTCTGGGTGTTTTGTATTTACTCATGTCGACCTTTGTATTTGCTGTATCTCAATGTAATGCATACCACATTGTTTTGTCTCTGTGTTTGTTCTCCTCCTAAAATTCAATAAACAGTTTATTAGAAAAANTTTTGTTTAAATGCTATNTACTTTCAACCACATACCACTGAATCTGTTCCATAATCTGATGCCATATTGAGTATTTGGTATTCCCCCAAAAATGATGAGCACCACTGCTCTATTACTTTGTCTATGGGGATATCTGGTTTTAAATCAATTACAGTTATCAGTTAAGACACTGGTGGATGAATGAAGATTTTGAACCACAGATCACTGATCATACAACACGGTCTGAATACTTCTTGGTAAACCCATGTTCACCACTTAGTGGGCTATTTTAGGAATATTTCCACCAAACCATCAGCATGAACATATGAATTGGTTCGAGACAGTTAAACTCAAAGAAAAAGGATTGATTTTTCGCTATGTGTGCGGTAGGGGTAGATTGACACACCCCCTTAGCAAGTACAAGGACCATTACTGAATTTTTCCATGTATAAGATGCACCTTTTTTCGAAAGATTTGGGGTGCATCTTATACATTGGTTGTATACATTGGAGTGCATCTTATACATTGGTTGTAAATTGTGGTTGTTTTCAAATTTCAGACCCCAAAAGGTGCATTTTTTACATGGAAGCATCTTATACGTGGATAAATACGGTATATAACAGTTTAAAATATGCCTGGGAGCTAAGGAATGATTTAGGAAGAGTGTAGAAAGAAAATAAGTTGAGAAGAAGAAACATAACGGTTAGGTAAATGATGGAAAGGAAACAACTTATTTTAGGCCAAAAAACTTTAGTCCAAGTACATGGTGCATATTAAAAAAATACTATCCTCCTATCCAAGATAGGTGAGCTGAATCAGAAACGGGTAACTAGGGAGTCCAATGCTATGAATGAGCGGATGTGACGTCACCAAGCCCCACCGATTCATACTGCAGAGGGCTGAGGATGTGATTTACGTTAATATAGCTGCCTCAGCTGGGTCCGGGAAGATTTGATTATTCTCTTGGGATAACCAGAAAAGTGAACCAAAGCCAGGAGTCTCCCATAAATTCCGGGGATAGTCGACAACCCTGGACTATATACTTTATATTGATTTCCATTCCCAGACCCCTTAAATACCCCACATGTACTTTATATAATGTGCCAGTTCCAGACTTCTAATCTATCCCACATATAACACATGGGACTGGCATATATATATATATATATATATATATATATATATATATATATATATATATATATATATATATATATATATATATATATATATGTATCCATTGTCTTTAGTAGGCACTCTCCAGACTTCATATAGGTTTAGATAAAAACATGCGTTTTATTTCATCCTTTTAAAACAGCACAATTCTGACCGACGTCTCAATCGTCTTTAGACTATTTTCATCAGGGTGCATAAGAATAACAATACAAGCACTACATCGGAATAACTGTTAAATAAAAACTCACCCATAGCGTGCACCACCTCTCGCGCCTCCGGACCGGAAATCAACCTCCGTTACTTCCCACACAGTAACTCCGACTGAAGGGGGCATGCCCCACATTTTCCTATCCGTCATCAGCGGGCAGTGTATATTGCTAGAGGTATTCTAAAATCACAAATCAAAGTGTATCAAAAACCGAGAATACGGAGGATAAGTGTAGTACATATTAAATAAATCTATTATAATAGATATTATAAGTAATACATCCTAGTTACCATAGCAATGATGTAAACACTGTAACTAATTACCTGCTCACTTATAACACAGTATCCAAATGTCTCAAGTGATTATAGCTATATACAAATATCACACTTACTATCATTCTATTTTTTATAAAAAACAGTTCAAAGGTAATTGCTCATTCAAGCCTGTTGGTGAAACAGTGTTAAAATGATAAATCCAAAATGACTCCCTTCTCAGGAGCATCTTCTCACGATCACCACCTCTCTTGGGGATAGGGCATGATCTATACCCATAAATTTCAAATCCTGCATGCAATGTCCCATCTGTGCCCAGTGTCTCGCCACCGGTTGGTCATTCTCTTTACCAGTCAGAGCCATCTTTATTTCTGACCGATGTAACGCCAGTCTTTCTTTCAATTTCCTTATCGTTTTTCCGACATATACTAATCCACATGGACAAACGATTGTATATACCACAAATTTGGTGGTGCAAGAGATAATATGGCGTAGAGAGATCATCTTTCCCGTCTGAGGATGTATGAACTGTGATCCAGTGGATAGTTGTCTACATGTTAAACAACCAGTGCACCGATAGCATCCAGGTTTTTTAGTCAGGAAATTCGAGGTGGAAGTTGTCATACTCACATCACTCTTACAGAGCAAATCCCTTAAGTTCTTTCCTCTAGAATAGCTGTGCAGGATCTTTGTTGATGTCAGCACTGGAAGAGTAAGGTCTGTGGTAATTATCGGCCACAGACCACCAAATTTGTGNTATATACAATTGTTTTTTATAAAAAATAGAATGATAGTAAGTGTGATATTTGTATATAGCTATAATCACTTGAGACATTTGGATACTGTGTTATAAGTGAGCGGGTAATTAGTTACAGTGTTTACATCATTGCTATGGTAACTAGGATGTATTACTTATAATATCTATTATAATAGATTTATTTAATATTTACTACACTTATCCTCCGTAATTCTATTCTCCCCCACCGCCCTTAAGCAATTTAATCTGTACCCCTGTTAGAATAGGGGCAACATGGGAACCAAGTTAACCCTATTCAGATAAAAAATATGCTAAAAATGGTCATCAGTATTGCAATATCTTAATAAAATATTGCTGTCTTGTTTTTTTTTATAATAATACACAATTCCCTTTTTAATTTAATTGCACATGGAAAATAAAGAATGTATAGGTATCCAATTCTGTCAGTTTATTCATTGATAAACTGTTTAATTACCATGTAGAGAAAAAATTTGTAATAAAAATGTTTTTATATTTTTCCCACATAGTGGTAACAGTTTAGGTCCATTAACACATGAAACCCTAATAAAACTTACTGCAAAGTTTATAGAACAGTTTATACTTATTTTATTCAGGTTTTGTCAGGGAAAGTGAGGTAAGGAGTGGTCATTGTATCATTTTTGGAGGGTGTCTGGGCAGGGTCCAAATTGGTCTCTTGCCTATTGCCCCATGAGGTCTAAAGTCAGCTCTGTTTGGTCAGCCCTTAATTATTTACACCTTGACATTGTTCCAGCAAAAAACACATATATAGTGCATTATAATTAATATATTATCTTATTTACATTCCCGTATATTCAGGTGAATGTTATGTATAAAACTAAAGTTAACTGAACAGTCGGCAGCCAGATGACTGTATCACAAAGGGTTACATGTGGGAAAGCAGGGAAACTGGGAGGGTTTCTANTCCAAAGTCAAACCCATCCCTGTATACTGAACAGCCAGCAACTCATCCCTGGTTCAGGATCAGCATTAATGTGGGAAAACATCATGGCTCAGTGCAGAAGCTTCTCTCTCCTGCTTCTCATGCTGACATTGGCAGCTCCAGCTGCGGCACAGGTAAAGCTCCTGGTGTTCCTGATAGATGGCATGAGATATGACTATATTAATGATACAGAACTTGAACAGCTTCCTGGCTTTAAGCAGATTGTGGATGGTGGTGTTAAAGTGGAATATATGACCCCAGACTTCCCCAGCCTCTCTTACCCAAATTACTACACTCTAATGACAGGTGAGTACTGCACAGGAACCAAACACTAGAAACGTACAATGTTTAGTAACTGTGTGCAATACATATTACTTTTATATATAATTAATGTCAATTCGGTTGATTTAGAGTACAAATGCCATTTGTTTTTCTGCTGCACTTGTACATCTATAGCTACTAAATCACTATTTGCTTCTAGGTCATACCTTGTTGCTGTGTAAGTATACAATTATGGTTTGTAGATCACTTTTCCAAAGACATATTTGTGATGTATTTGTGTTTTCAAGTGTACCATATGTGAACGTATTATTCACTCCCATGGAATGAATGTATTATTGCTAACAAAGATTGAATAGGATCTGCGGTGGAGCTATACAAATGTATATTGACACACCAGCGCTGGGGTCTCTTCTGTGCACTGTGGCTTGTGATTCCTTAAAGTTCTGAAGACCAAAAGAACATGGTAGCCTCAAACCTTAGACATGCCATAGAGAAACCTTGCTTTTATGTAATAGAAATCTGCAGACTTCATACATATTCCTATCNTCAAGCTTAATGGAATATCCCATTATGTTATTTACAGAGAGTAACATGGAGGTAGACACTCTAATTAAGGGATTCTTGGTTAGGGGTCCGTTGTTCTGGGTCCTTTAACTGCTACACCAGCAATGGATGAAGCGGCGGCATGGATACATAAAAAATAATAATTGTAATTGGAGATTTATAACTTTTCAATTCAAATGGTGTGAGAGGACACAAAGTAATTCAAACTTTGCAAAATGAGTTTTATTAAAGAGTGAAATCTTTGGTCTTGAAACTTTAATTGATAAATGTTAGAGGCTTTCGTTACACTGCAGAACCATTCTGCATAAAAATACTGCCCACCTCCTGCAGGGTGAAAATGTCATACACATGTCACAATGAGCCTAAAACAGACTTTTCCTAAAAAAAGATATTTTGTAGTGTTATTTTTCTTTTTATCTGAAACAATCCTAGAAAATCAACTCTTTAAAAATACAATAAATAAGTGTGAGACGATACATTTCCTTTGCCTCCTATAGCAGTCTATACAAATGGNTTTAGCACTTCCTCCACAGGCGGTATAGGAAAGAAAGAAAGAAAGACCCCGGAAGTATATAAGCTCCACCTCTNCCTGCCCCCAGTGTCTTATTTTCTATCCTTTTAGGTGGTAATGTCGTGCTGCATACATGAGTGGAAAAACCCTCCAAGGAACCTACCTCCTCNAGGCCAACCGCTGCTTTGATTTAGGCATGATGTGCCCTCCGGCCTGGCGCTTAGCTTCAGCAACCTTTTAGTTCCACCCCCAGCCTTCCATGTCCTTGGGGATGGTTTTATGCTACTGCTGGCCAGGAAATATAGCTACATAGCTGCAACAGGCTTACTTTTCTATTTTGCTGTTTAAAAACTTTCTGGTGATGGANGGAAGAGATAAGATTGTATAATAGGTCTGGGTAGTCCTAAAAGACATAATTTTTAATGAATGGTGATGTATATAGTTATCTAATCCACAGAACCCTGTAATTCCGGTTCCATCTCTGATCTAGCAACTCCAGTCTGGTCTCATACTGAATCCAGTTATCCATTCAATCAGATCTTTGCATGGAACCACCTTTAACTACCCAGCTTTCAGTATAAAACCACCAGCTCTACTCCAGAGGGAGAATATTATTGTCTAACATATTCTCAGGCTTGTCAGAATAGTCCTAGATAGGAAGGTAACTATCCAATGTTTGTTTAGGAAAATGTAACCTTTTTCATCTGGAGATTGGAGGAGGTGGGATGAAGCACCTAATTTCCAAAGTTACTGCAAGACCTTTCTTCTGTAGGATGCAAATATTTTTAGAGATCTCATGGGGAAGTGCATGGAAATAAGGCTCAAGAAACAATTAATTGCAGGGGTTGCCGCGAGCCAAAATACTCGAGTTTTCCTTCCTTACNCTGTTTNCATCGGCCCCTAAGGCTGGACAGAATGTTATCGCAATACNTGGAATTCATCATGATTGTGTCACCATTAGAGAATCAGTCAAGGTTCTGAAAGATTATGCCTGGCTGTTGTTTCGGGTCAAAATTCGCCTAATCCCAAACATCACTGTCACCTAGGTGTCATTGTAACACAAGAGACATGACCGTAAAACTTAACAGCTGTCATTCTCTTATCAGCAGTTACTGGACCTGAGGGGTAATATTACAAATTGTTGCAAGAAAGCCGTGTTGTTATAGAAAGGAAACAAGTGTTACCACATCATATAGACATTGTATGAGTTTACAGCAGATACTTACCTTGGGATACAAGCGTTGTACAGCGTATACTTACCTTGGGATACAAGCGTTGTACAGCGTATACTTACCTTGGGATACAAGCGTTGTACGGCATATATTTACCTTGGAATACAAGCGTTGTACAGCATATATTTACCTTGGGATACAAGCGTTGTACAGCATATACTTACCTCTGGATTATCTGATTTTCATTAAGGCCTAAAAGTAGAGTATTGTCTATGTAGTAGATGGTATTGTCATTTCTGAATAATTCGCGGTTTTTGCAGTAGTTGAAATTGAATAAAAATAAATTTCTGTGTGATCACTTCTCATTCACGACTCCATTGCTTTACTGAACCTCTTTTACGCAGGTATTACACTTTCACTACTTAACTCCTTTGAAGCACAAACTGCCAGGAACTCAAGCCATTCTCTGTGTGTGTGGTGTGATCAACTGCCCCCAAATCTTGTTAGATCTTGTTAGATCTTGGCAGTGCACCCCATAATACTTTCTTCCTCTCCATATATTATGTAAAAGAAAAAAATGTGAATTTATACATGCATAGCTTGAAGCAGAAATGGGACAGCGGGGATATGATGGCAGCATTGAATTACATCAGTTGGTGCTTACAGGTACAGGAGATAATTTTTTTTTATAACATAAAAAAATTTATATAAAACTTGATAATAACAAAAAAGTTAAATGCACACTAAGTACTTGTGACTACTGACATTAATACTGTATATTGCATGATGTGTTTATTCAGGACGACACTGTGAAGTTCATCACATGACTGGAAACTATATGTGGGATCAGAAGACTAATACCTCCTTTGACATTGGGACAAATGAAGACAGTCAGTTACCAATGTGGTGGGATAGTTCAGAGCCACTTTGGGTATCAATGGAAAAGACAAAAAGGAAAGTATCTATGTACTATTGGCCAGGTAATTAAAGAATGAGGAAGTCTCTTCTGCAAAGAGAGACAGAGAGTTCAGAAAAGTAAACAGATCTATTTTTGTTTTGCCTATTTTCTAGTATTTAGCATAGCCACGCTTCTTCTTTATGATCACTTCATTGGCATGGCAGTCCTATTAATAAAAGAGAGAGAGCAGGCCTGGCCACCAGCAATGTCACCAGATGCAAGCTTTCCATGTCCTGTAAATAAAATGTCTGCAGCTGGGAACATTGCTGGAGAAGACTCTTGCTGGCATCACAGGAAGTATAATGTAACAACATTGTCATGAAGGTGTTATCCATTGCATACATTATCTGATCCAAGACGCCTTCATTGACAGAATTTACCAAAAAGTATGAATTACCAAATCACAGAAAACTAATGCTGTCACATGTTCATGTTCAAGTTACCTTTTGCAACATGTAGATGATTTAAAGACTGATTTCATTGGTTTAATTATAATATGTTTATAGGCTGTGAAGTTGAAATTCTTGGTGTGAGACCCAGTTATTGCCGTGAATATTACAATTTCCCATCTGATTCTAATTTTACGAAAGCAGTGAGTGACGCTGTACAGAATCTAAGGTACAGTAACACCAAGCAAATGTA